>JAMKQA010247849.1:0-29946 GCA_024699735.1 Posidonia australis
GAGGTTAAGTATACCACAATCGAGAAGTTTTTCTTATCCTTCGTTTGGGCCACACAGCGCTTAAGGCACTATATGATGGCATATCCAGTTCTATTACTGTGCCGACATGATCCTATGAAATACCTGTTTCAGAAGGCAGCCCTGGTGGGTAGATTTTTCAAGTGGAAGGTGCTCTTGTCTCAGTTCGACATCACTTTTGTCACTCAGAAGTTCATGAAGGGACAGGCCATGGCCGATCACTTAGCAAACTTACCATTGCTAGAATACAAACCCCTGCAGACTCAGCTCCCTAATGAGGATATATTGTTCTCCATGGAGGAGGAAAAACCGACAATCCCTCGAGATAAAGATCAGTGGCAACTCTACTTTGATGGCGCAGTTAACAGGAGGGGAATGGGTATCGGTGCAGTGCTAGAAACTCCACATGGACAGATGATCCCGCTCGCTCAAAAGTTAACCTTTGTATGCACCAATAATGTGGCAGAGTATGAGGCATGTATCATGGGCCTGCGAGCAGCATTAGAGCATGGTGCACGAAGATTACATGTGCATGGGGATGCCATGTTAGTTATCTCTCAAGTTAATGGCAATTGGAGAACGAAAGACCTGAAATTAATTCCATATCATAATCATGTTTTGAAGCTGTTGGCTAAGTTTGAAGAGATACACTTTTCTTTTATGAACAGAGCCAAGAATGCTTATGCGGATGGACTGGCCACTCTTGCATCCTGGTTGTCTGTACCAGAGGATGATATGGTTAAAGTGTCGGTAACCTGCACAGACCAACCGGCACACTGTATGAGCGAAGAAGAAGTAGATTTTACAGCAGAGCTTCCCTGGTATCATGACATCAGAGCTTATCTGGAAATTAGGAATCATCATCCAAGTGCATCAACAGCTGATATAAAAACCATGGTCCGATTGGCCTTGAAGTATGTGCTCAGTGCAGGCCACCTATACAGGAGGACTTACAATTAGATGCTCTTGCGCTGTCTTAATAAAAAGGAGGCCGATATAGTATTGTTACGAGTGCACGTTGGGACATGCGGGCCTCACATGAATGGGGTATTATTGGCCAAGAAAATAATGTTACAAGGTTATTTCTGGTCAACCATGGAGACAGACTGTTGCCAATTTGTGCGAAGATGTCATAACTGTCAAGTCCATGGTAACATTATTCATGTACCTCCATAGCAGCTCCACAGCCTGTCATCACCTTGGCCTTTCTCTACATGGGGAATAGATGTCATCGGAGCCATCGACCTGGCAGCCTCCAATGGACATCAGTACATCTTAGTAGCCATTGATTATTTTATAAAATAGGTGGAAGCAGCCTCCTACAAGACAGTTACTGCCGCTGTGACAGAGAAGTTCATCAAGAACAACATCATCACCATGTACCGGGTCCCACATTCCATCATTTCCGATAATGGGACAAATTTCACAACCAAAAAGGTTGAAGGTGTCCTGCAGGAGTTTCATATCCGACATCACAAGTCTTCCCCGTACCGCCCTCAGATAAACAATGTAGTGGAATCCGCCAATAAGAATTTAACCAGGATTCTTAAAAAGATGGCAGAAACACATAAGGACTGGCATGACAAACTCCCATATGCTCTATGGGCTTATAGAACATCAATCAGGACCTCAACAGGAGCAACTCCCTATTATCTTGTATATGGTATGGAAGCAGTTCTACCAATAGAAGTGGAGATACCATCGCTTAGAGTGCAGAATGAAGCAGAACTGGAAGAGGCGGAGTGGATTGAGGACTGCCTCGTTCAGTTGAACTTGATAGATGAGCATCGATTGTAGTCTATGCACCATGAACAATGCTATCAGAAGCGCATGGCCAAATCTTATCAGAAAAAGGTCCGACCAAGAAGCTTTCTGCCAGGGGACCTGGTCTTGCAGGTAATACATCTCCGTGATAGTCGTGGCAAATTCAGGCCCAATTGGCGTGGACCATTTGTTGTCAAGCAAGTCTACTCCGGAGGAGCTGTCATCTTTGAGGACATGGATTGCATCAAACAGTCAGAGCTGGTTAATTCATGCAACCTGAAAAAGTACTATCGTTGATCATAAACAGTGTGTCCTCACTCTGTGACACCAACACTTTCCTCCATGCATGCATAAATCCATGCTCTTCCTACATCCATGTAGCTCTCCATCACAACACACTAATTCTCATGCAGAATATGCATATATAGGGCGTAGTTTGCTTGCATCAACACATGCATGGATCGTAGCCCGATGATGATAGGCAGAATAAGCCAGCCAAAGTGGGGAATGTGTAGCACCTCCACACGTAGATACTATTCAGGAACCTAGAAAGTGAGGGAGCCACCTTTCATTGTGAATTGGGCGAAGTATCCAAATTCTCATGGACCCTGCACCTCCTAGAAGGAGATAAAATGTTAGGGGCGAGAGTGAGAGCGCGAGAAATAAAACAAAAAGTATATCTGAAAACGGGCATAAAAGAATTAGAAGACAGAAGTTGCAGATAGAAGTTGGCCCTAAAGCGAGAGGCATGATGGGTTGCTCTATCCCTCTAGTTTATCTTGGAGAGGAGTCGGAGTGAGTACCAGGGAGACATGTTCCAAATGGGCCTAGCCAACCCTTTAAACAAGCAACAGCTCCCCACCAAAGACCAAGTACCTATTACCTCCTAGCCAGGGATAGGGTAAACCCACACGCCTATGAGGGAGAAAGAATAAAGAATAAGTAAAATAAAAAAGCAGGGGTACGGTCCAGTTGGGTTTGGAATGGAGCCCAAAACATAGTGACCCATTTCTAGAGAGCCATCCAACAACTAGGGGCTTGGATAGAGTCTCGTGAGGTCTGGAGTTGCGATTCCTTTGTACTTGGCAATAGGCATCCCAATACTGAGAGCACCAATAAGATCCAACAAATCATTTAGCATGCGTACATTTCTTCCTATAAACATCATCCAAATAAATGTCATAGAGTGTTACTTGGCTGTCTTGTCTTGAATATGACAACGACTTTCAATTCGAGAGAGTCAAGAGGACATCGCCTAAACCAGGGGCATGTAAGCTGCACTCGTTAGTTTAGGGCCATTTATGTCAAACTAGGGGCATGTTAGCTGCCCTATAGTTAGACACACTAAGCTAGTACTCGACTAGGGGCATGTAAGCTGCTCTGTTTTGTTAAGAGTCATCCATGTCGACCAGGGGCATGTCAGTTGTCCTATGGTTACACGTTTTGAGCCAACACTCGACCAGGGGCATGTCAGCTGCTCTACTGGTCGAGGATCCCCAGTGGTTGGTCGGGAGGCACAGTCATCCAATAGTTCCAATTCCTCCAGATTTGCTGGTCATATCTCAGTACTTGGGTACCTGGTTAAAACTAGTTCGTAACTAGGACCTTCCCTCAAGATTGTGCACAAGATTTATTCCGTTCAGCAATTCCCTATTCGGTTAGCTGCAGTCTTCAGCTTCTGGATATTGCAAAGGTGGAGGTTTCTTGTTATTTTTTGTGTGCAGCTGCCCGATTCTAGAAGCTAGATCATCACGTATTCCACTTCGAGAGGATCGAACTGACCCCAACCCTTGAGGAGGTCCATAGAATTTGCTGTCTACAGAGGTTCCTGGGATCCACCATGGTCATGCGGCGGGACGGGTATTCCTCAGTCTTGTGCAAGCTAACTGGCCTATCGACTAGTGATTGTGGTCATCAACACATCTGTACAGACAGACTTTCTCCCATGCTAAAACTAGCTTACTTTCACAAAGTAGCCGGAATGCGTACTTCTCTAGGTGATGATCTATGGTTGAAAGGCATTGTTGTCCGCTTCCTGGGAGAGCTGATTTTTAGCTATGGCCGAATGATTGTGAATATTGAAGTTGTTGAGATTGCTTTGGCAGTTGTCACCCGACAAATAGATCTGGATCCGGTCATCCTGGCAAAAACTTATCAGCCACTAGACAAGTCACTGCGGCATTGCCTGCATTTTCATGGCTGTGGAGCCTTTGTACAAGTATGGATGGCTGCACATCTGGGTGTAGCAGTCTTACGCCCACAGCGATCAGCATTTGAATCCTATTGTCAAAGTGGCCATGTGTGCGCACTCACCTCCGTTTAGAAGGAGTACAAGCAATTACAATGCTTGGCAAAGCAGAAGATCATCCAGCGCATTATTCGTTCGGCTTCTTACAACTTTGAGCCATTTTTTAACACAACTGACTTGCGGCTTATCATCCTCCTGGGGTTGACTGGTGAAGTGGAATATCACCCATTCCATGTTATGCGGCAGTTCCGTTACCAATAGGATTCTCTTGCTCATAGGCAAATGCCAGCACGATTCAAAGAATACCCCCTGAGCTCCTACACTATGACTAGGGAGCTATCTCGCCTGCTTAGTGGTTCTATTCGATCAAAAGATCTCGTAGCCATTGAAGGGAAGGGTTGCACAGCGGGTAATGAAACCGAAGTCGAAGAGACTTTGCCAATATGCAGTGCCGTCACGAGTTGGACGATCTTCGCCAAAACCTCGGGCTCCAAGAGAATCAGAGATGATGTAGATTCTTAACATTCATGTCATGTTACTAGTTCTTTGCAAGTTGAAGTGCATGTAAACACTCCTTTGACTCTGATAATGAAATTCATCAGAACATCTCTTGCCAGCTTCTTTGGTTGCTTGTGTTTGACGTAGGGTTGTTTGCGACAGCATGCCCTCGACGATCCAAGATTCTACCATCTTTTGGCTGGGAAGTCCGAAACTTACCATTCTTCATTCAGCTAGTACGTCCAAAACTTACCATTCTCCCATTTGGTCGGTAAGTCCAAAACTTACCATTCTACCCTTTGGCCGGTAAGTCTGAGACTTACCATTCTCCCCTTTGGCCGGTAAGTCAGAAACATACCCTTCTCCATTTTGGCCGGTATGTCTGAATCTTACCATTCTCCCCTTTGGTCGGTGTGACCGAAACTTACCATTACTCCTTTGGCTGGTAAGTCTGGAACTTACCATTCTCCCATTTGGTCGGTAAGTCCGAAACTTACCATTCTCTGCTTCGGCCGGTAAGTTAGAAACTTACCATTCTCCCTTTAGCCGGTAAGTCTGAATCTTACCATTCTCCCCATTGGCCAGTAAGTCCGACACTTACCATTCTCCCCTTTGGCCGGTATGTCCGAATCTTACGATTCTCCCCTTTGGTCGGTAAGTCCGAAACTTACCATTCTCCCTTTGGCTGGTAAGTCCGAAACTTACCATTCTTCTTTTGGCCAGTAAGTCCAAATCTTACCATTCTCCTTTTTGGTCGGTAAGTCCGAATCTTACCAATCTCCCTTTTGGCTGGTAAGTCTGAATCTTACCATTCTCCCCTTTGGCCGGTAAGTCTGAGACTTACCATTCTCCCCTTTGGCCGGTAAGTCAGAAACATACCCTTCTCCATTTTGGCCGGTATGTCTGAATCTTACCATTCTCCCCTTTGGTCGGTGTGACCGAAACTTACCATTACTCCTTTGGCTGGTAAGTCTGGAACTTACCATTCTCCCATTTGGTCGGTAAGTCCGAAACTTACCATTCTCTGCTTCGGCCGGTAAGTCTGAATCTTACCATTCTCCCTTTAGCCGGTAAGTCTGAATCTTACCATTCTCCCCATTGGCCAGTAAGTCCGACACTTACCATTCTCCCCTTTGGCCGGTAAGTCCGAATCTTACGATTCTCCCCTTTGGTCGGTAAGTCCGAAACTTACCATTCTCCCTTTGGCTGGTAAGTCCGAAACTTACCATTCTTCTTTTGGCCAGTAAGTCCAAATCTTACCATTCTCCTTTTTGGTCGGTAAGTCCAAATCTTACCAATCTCCCTTTTGGCTGGTAAGTCCGAATCTTACCATTCTCCCTTTTGGTCGGTACGTCCAAAACTAACCATTCTTCTTTTTGGTCGGTAAGTCCAAAACTTACCATTCTCCCTTTTGGTCGGTATATCCGAATCTTAACAATCTCTCTTTTGGACGTTATGTCCGAAACTTACCATTCTCCCCTTTGGCCGGTAAATCTGAAACTTACCATTCTCCTCTTTGTAGGTAAGTCTGAATCTTACCATTCTCCCTTTTGGCTGGTAAGTCTGAATCTTACCATTTTCCATTTTGGCTGGTATGTCCGAAACTTACCATTCTTCTTTTGGCCGGTAAGTCCAAATCTTACCATTCTCCCGTTTGATCGGTAAGTCCGAAACTTACCATTCTCCCATTTGGTCGGTAAGTTCGAAACTTACCATTCTCGCCTTTGGCCGGTAAGTCTAAAACTTACCATTCTACCTTTTGGTCGTTAAATCCGAATCTTACCATTCTCCCTTTTGGTCTGAATCTTACCATTCTCTCTTTTGGTCGGTTAGTCCGAAACTTGCCATTCTCCCTTTTGGTCGGTAAGTCCAAGTCTTACCATTCTCTCTTTTGGTCGGTAAGTCCGAAACTTACCATTCTCCCTTTTGGTCGGTATGTCCGAAACTTACCATCCTCCCCTTTGGCCGATAAGTTCGAAACTTACCATTCTTCTTTTGGCCAGTAAGTCCGAATATTACCATTCTCCCTTTTGGTCGGTAAGTTTGAAACTTACCATTCTCTCTTTTGTCCGGTAAGTCCGAAACTTACCATTCTTCCTTTGGCTAGTAAGTCTGAATCTTACCATTCTCCCTTTTGGTCGGTAAGTCAGAAACTTACCATTCTCCCATTTGGTCGGTAAGTCCGAAACTTACCATTCTCCCCTTTGGCTGGTAAGTCGGAAACTTACCATTCTCCCATTTGGTCGGTAAGTCAGAAACTTACCATTCTCCCATTTGGTCGGTAAGTCCGAAACTTACCATTCTCCCCATTGGCTGGTAAGTCGGAAACTTACCATTCTCCCCTTTGGTCGGTAAGTCCCTTCTTTTGCTTTGAGTTCCACTCCGAATGGATGGAATCAAAGCAAGCTGTATTCCTCCTTCCTTTGGGTTGGTATCCTGAACTACCCAGGCAATCCCTGTGATGCCTAATGGATTCCCCACTCTCTGTGTTCCTTCTCTCCTGTGGGCTGGTAGCCCAAACTACCCAGATGACTTCTGTGACCGGTCACTTCTCGGTCAGCAAGTGCTGTGAGTCTTGTCCGGTTCTTTTCTCGACAAGTGTGATAATCAGTCATGTCTTTTAGGAGCTGATAGGTCGTCAACTTGTTAGTTTTTGGTCTTTTGTTTTGTTTCTCTGTTTGTCCTCAACTATGGCTTGCGACCTCTACTGCAATCATCGACTGGCGGCTGGTTGCTGTTAACTAACTCTTGCTTATGGCTTCGAGTGGGGTGTCTTTGTCAACCGTGAGCATCGATCTCTGTTCTACTCGTCCTCCGACCTCGCTCAGGGAGGGGCATCTATAGACACCCTTATTTCCCAATTTTGCAAAATGGAGCTGTGGTGGCTGAGCTTTAATCCTATTTGAGACCATTAGGCCCATGGAGGCCCATAAGGCCCTCATAGACCCATTAAATCCTATTTGAGCCCACTTAGGCCCACAAGACCTATTTAGGCCCATTTAACCTATTTGGGCCCATTTAATTCTTTTGGGCCCATTGAAACCACTTGGGCCCATGGAGGCTCACAAGACCAACATAGACCCATTAAACCCAATTGAGTCCACTTTGTCCCCAAAGCCCATGAAGGCCCCCATAAACAATTTAACCCATTTCTTTTCTTCCAATCCATACTTTATTTCTCCCTCTCCATTAACATCTCCACCTATTAATTTTTTGACCCAAATAATACAAGTCTTATTTCTTTCCTTCCTCCCCCACTGAACCCACTTGATCGCCAATAGTCCCTCACGATTTAGCCTCAAGTCATCCTTCCTTAATGAGCTCAGCCTCCAGTCCATCTCACCATCGATCCAGAGAGCAACCCAAACTGCCCTAGCCATTGGATGAGTCGCCGGAATAGCTTGGATCGCCGTTCATCCCTGTCGGCGGGCAGGGGACAAGATGGTGCGCAAGGGGGACAACCGTTTGCTATTTGTAGGGTTGTTACGACTGCGGTTAGGAATTTAGAAGTCCGTTGGTCGATCTGTTAGGGAGTTAGTGGTCTGTTATCGGTTGGGTCGTTGGGTTTCTCCACCTATAAAAGGAAGGGTAGAGGCATGATTTAAGAAATTTTTTTTGGTGAGAGAGAGAGAGAACTCAAAGTGCCAGAAAATTCCAGATAGAAAGGGAGGCTCAAGGGAAGGAGAGGAGGAGAATTCATACACTCCGGCGAGCTTTGAAGGAGCCACACGTCGTCGAGCCAGGTACGCTCTCCTCAGACCTCTTTTAGTTTCGAATATAGCTTCCTAGAGTCCCCGCTCTCTTTCTGGATTGTTTTCGAGCAATTCAGAGGTCTGAATTGCTCCCTGGAGCTCGCCGTTAATGTTTTCTTGTGATGTAGGTGGGGGAATGATCCAGGGCACGGCCCTGGACCCCGAGCATCCTCTCCTCCTCCTCTGGTCATTCTTGAGCTTCTCCGCTCCCTAGATTGCCACTCCATCACCTCTAGATAGCTCTGCACGAGATCGCCAGAGAATATGCCTAGAGACGCCGTCACTGGAGAAGACGACTCCTCCAGAGATTGACCGCGTGCCTCCCACTATGCCGTGCACCTCTGTCAGTTCAGGAACCCTCCACCGTGTCCCGCGAGGCCTCCAGAGCTTCCAAAACCGCGCCTCGAGCTCTGGATCGTCACAGCGACGTCACCCGTTGTAGGAGGCCACAACGACGACAAGCAATCCCCCTCTTTACTCCATCAGCCTCCATTCCACTCTAGAAGAAGCGTGGACACTCCCCGATGCTCCAAGATGCCTCCACAACCGTTGGAATGCCTCACTGTTACCCTTTGGAGGCCCATTTTTCCCCGACGCTGTCGCCGAAGCTCCTCAACGGTGACGGAGGTGGGAGGATCACTCCCACTGATTGATCCCTGATCCACTCCGTTGGATCCTCTCCTCTCACTCCCTTCTTGCTTCCCTTGTGGTTTGGTCGCAGATCAGGCCACGGGAAGGCCTTGTGTGCCCCCTCCAGCGGTCGTCGTCGCCAGTGACCATCGTTCTTTCTTTCTTTTAAAAAACATTTATTTTAATAAACTTCTGGAACTTTGTTTTCCTTGCATTGAGGTCCATTTTGTTTTACACATAGGTCCTTTTATTACAAATAGGTCCTCCTCTCAAATTTCATAAATCATTCGAATAAAGTTTTAACTAAAATTATTGCATTTGTCTCCCTGAACATTTAAAATAATGTTTTCCAAGCATTAAACTTTAGCAAAAGGCCTCAAGTTTTCATTTAATGCATTTTATTCATGAAGTTTGCATAGGAGACCCTGAGCTTTCTTGAAATCTTTCTGAAAGTTCATTTTTTTGGTTAATTTGCATTTAAGCCCCTGCATTCTTCTGAAATCATCCAGGATGTTGTTGTTTTTGTTAAATTGCACTTCAGCCCCACAAGTTTTTGAAAACATTTCTGAAGCATGTTTTCTCAAGGTAAATTGTACTTTAACCATCTGTCTTTACTGAAATTCTTGTAGATGCTTTTTTTCTATTGGGCAATTTGCAGTTTAGCCCCAGTACTTCACTTATTTTACTCTGAATGCCTATTTTTTGAGGTAAAATGATTGTATTGCCCCTAAAACTTTTTGGAACTTTTCTAAATCATTTTTCTTGCATTTTTATTGTAAATTTCCACTAAATTGTTTTTGAATGCATGTTTTGGTGGCAAAATTGCATTTTAACCCTTAGGAAACTTTATTTTGACTAGGATTGCACCTATTTGCACATTTGACCCCAGATTTCTTCATAATTTAATAGAATGTGTTTTCCTATGCGTTTTTTATGATCTGGGCTTCAGAACTTCATTTTTCTTCGGAATTTGAGTTTTTTTGCACAAAACCCCTAGGAATTTTTGTTATTTACATTCACACTTGCACTTTGCACATTTTTTCACATTTTTCCGCACAAGTTTTCTTGCCTTTCCCTCCTTGCTTTGCGCACGCTTTTCTAGCTTGTTACGAGCTTGGTTTTCTCATCGTTTCCGAGATTTCTCTCTATTTTCGCCTTTAGATTTTTTTTGGTTTTCCATCGCCCAAGGGCGTACATTAAAAGGCTTGTCAAAGCCGACATGGTCCCGAAATGAGGATTATTTTCCCCTTTTTTATTTTCTTGGATTTATCCCAATTTCCGCTGTTTTGGGGGATGCTTTCCGAGAATTTCTCGATTTTCACAATGTTTCTCATCGCCCAAGGGCGTACAGTAAAGCGGCATTCTCAATACCTACATTTGACCCTCTGATTAACTTTTCCCTTTGTTTCATTTCTTTACTTTGATTTGGCATGTGTTCAGTCATATTTAGCATAAGCATATAGAATAAGCAAGCATACATCCATAGACCATTGACAGTAGGAAACCTAGGGAGACCGAGTTTTCTCGGGCGCGTGGGGGTGCCTAACCTCTTCCCCATGCGTAACCAGAATCCTTACCCTTTCTCTAGCCCGCATTCATTTGTGCATTGTCTATTAGGCACGAAGCACACACATACATTCTGCATCTTATTTGCTTCTTGATTTTCTTGTGTTTCTTGGTTTTCCTCGTCCTTCCATTAAAAGACTAGGTGGCGACTCCTTTCATTATCCTTTTTATCTTCCCTTGGTGTTTCCGAGTTTAGTCTCTTCCTCCAGATTCACCATCTTCGCCGAGACCATATTGGGTCTCCTCGTGTGCTTCCATGTGCCCAGTAGTAGGAGAGCCGCACAAGGGTTCCACCAGCATGGTCACACCTGAGCACCGACAGTGACTCGATTCACTCTCGGAGGTTTCAACCCATTGCTTGAGCACCAATAGCGACTTAGTTCACTCTTGGCTGTTCTGAGCCATTGCTTGAGCACCGCTCGGTTCACTCTCGGTGGTTCTAAGCCGTTGCTAAGCATCGACAACTACTAAGTTCACTCTTAGTGGTTCCGAGCCGTTACCTGAGCACCGGCCACGACACAGTTCACTCTTGGTTGTTCCGAGCCATTGCATGAACACTAGTAGTGACTCGATTCACTCTAGGCTATTCCGAGCCGATGCTAGAGCACTGACAATGACACGATTCACACTCGGTGGTTTCGAGCCATTGCTTGAACACTGGTAGCTACTAGGATCACTATTAGTGGTACCGAGCCAATGCTTGAGCACTGGTAGCTACTTGGATCACTCTCAGTGGTACTGAGCTAATGCATGAGCACTAGCAATGACTCAGTTCACTCGCTACGGTTCCGAGCCCTTGCCTGAGCACCGACAGCTACTCGGTTCACTCCCAGCATTTCCGAGATGCTACTAGTGTACTGACAACAACTTGGCTCACTCTCAGCAGTTCTGAGCCTTTACCTGAGCACTAGCAATGACTCAGTTCATTCTCGATGGTACTGAGTCATTGCCTGAGCACCGGCCATTGCTAGGTTCATTCTTGGTGGTTCTGAGCTACTGTTTGAGCACTGGTTACGACTCGGTTCACTCTCGATGGTTTCGAGCCATTATTGGAGCACCGATAGCTACTCGGTTCACTCTCGACTGTTCCAAGCCATTGGCTAGGAACCGACAACAACATGGCTCACTCTCTGCGGTTCCGAGTTGTTGCCGAAGCACTAGCAGTGACTCGGTTCACTTTCAATGGTTCGAGCCATTTCCCAAGCACTGACAGCGACTCGATACATTGTCGACGGTTTCGACCCATTGCTTGAGCACCGACAGCGACACGGTTTAGTGTCGCCGATTCTGAGCCGTTGCATGAGCACCGGTAGCTACTAGGATCACTTTTGGCGGTTCAGACATATTGCCTGAGCATTGGCAGCTACTCGATTCAGTCTCAGTGGTTCCGAGCCACCACTGGAGCACCGACAACGACTCGATTCACTCTTGGTGGTTCCGAGCCGTTGGCTTAGCACAAGTAGTGACTCAGTTCACACTCGGCATTTTCGAGCTATCGCGCAAGCATCGATAACGACTTGGCCCACTCTCAATGGTTTCGAGCCGTTGCTTGAGCACCGACAATGACTCGACTCACTCTCGACAGTGCCGAGCCATTTCTCGAGCACCGGTAAGGACTTGGTTCACTCTTGGCGATTTCGAGCCATTGCCTGAGCTCTAGCTATGACTTGGTTCACTTTCGGTGGTACTGAGCCATTGCTTGAGCACTAGCAGCGACTCCGTTCACTCAAGGAGGTTTTGAGCCTTTGCCAGAACACCAGCAATGACTCGCTTCACTCTCGGTGATTCCGAGCCTTTACCAGTGCACCTGTAGTTACTAGGTTCACTCTTAGTGCTTCCGAGCCGTCACCTAAGCATCGGCAACGACTTGGATCACTCTCAGTGGTTCCGAGCCATTACCTAAGCACTAGCAGCGACTCGGTTCACTCTGGGATGTTCCAAGCAATTGCTTGAGCTTCGACAATGACTAGATTCACTTTCGGTGGCTCCGAGCAATTTCTTGAGCATCATTTTCTACTAAGATCACTCTCAGTGGTTCCGAGCCATTGCCTGAGCACCAGCAACGACTTGGTTCACTCGTGGTGGTTCCGAGCCGTTTCCTGTGCACTGGTAGTGACTCAGTTCACTCTCGATGGTTGCAAGCTATTGCCTGAGCACCGGCAACGACTCAGTTCTCTCTCAACGGTTTTGAGCCGTTGCTTGAGCACCGATAGCCACTTGGTTCACTCTCGGCTGTTCCGAGCCATTGCTTGAGCACTGACGACGACTCGGTTCACTATCGATGGTTTCGAGTCGTTGCATGAGCATCGGCTACGACTTGGTTCACTCTCGGTGGTTTCGAGCCATTGCTGGAGCACCGATCATGACTCGGTTCGCTCTCAGCAGTACCGAGCCATTGTATGAGCACCGGTAGCAGCTAGGATCACTCTTAGTGGTTCGGAGCCATTGCTTGAGAACCAGCAAAGACATGATCCACTCTTGGTGGTTCCGACCCATTGCTTGAGCATCGATAGTGACCAGGTTCATACTCGGTGGTTCATTGCCGTAGCATGAGCACGGCAGCGACTCGGGACACTCTCAATGGTTCTGAGCCAATGCCTAAGCACCGACAACGACTCGGTTCACTCTTTGTGGTTCCGAGCCATTGCATGAACATCGATAATGACTCGGTTAACTCCCGATGGTTTCGAGCTCTTCCCAAGCACCGGCAATGACTCGATTCACTCTTGGTTGTTTTGAGCCATTGCCTGAGCACCGACAGTGACTCAATTCACTCTCAATGGTTTCGACCCATTGCTTGACCATCGACATCGACTCGGTTCACTCTTGGCGGTTTCGAGCCATTTCCTGAGCACCGAGAAGTACTCGTTTCACTCTTAGTGGTTCTGAGCCATTCGCTGAGCACCGCAGTGACTTGGTTCACTCTCGCTGGTTTTGAGCCATTACCAGAGCACTAGCTGTGACTCGGGTCACTTTCGGTGGTACTAAGCCATTGCTTGAGCACTAGCAGTGACTCCGTTCACTCTTGGAGGTCATGAGCCTTTGCCAGAACACCAGCATTGACTCACTTCACTCTCGGCGATTCCAAGCCGTTCCGGAGCACCAGCAATTACTAGGTTTACTCTTAGTGCTTCCGAGCCGTTACCTGAGCACCGGCAATGACTTGGATCACTCTCTGTGGTTCCAAGCCATTTCCTGAGCACTAGCAGCGACTCAGTTCACTCTACGCTGTTCCAAGAAATTGCTTGAGCATCGACAATGACTTGATTCACTTTCGGTTGTTCCGAGCTGTTGCCTGAGCATCGGTTTCTACTAAGATCACTCTCAGTGGTTTCGAGCCATTGCCTGAGCACCAACAACGACTTGGTTCACTCGTGGTGGTTCCGAGCCGTTGCCTGAGCACTAGCAATGACTCAGTTCACTTTTTATGGTTGCAAGCTGTTGCCCAAGCACCGGCAACGCCTCGGTTCACTCTCGGCGGTTTTGAGCCATTGCTTGAGCACCGACAGCCACTTGGTTCACTCTCGGCTGTTCCAAGCCATTGCTTGAGCACTAACGACGACTCGATTCACTATCGATGGTTTCGAGCCGTTGCATGAGCATCGGCTACGACTTGGTTCACTCTCGGTGGTTTCGAGCCATTGCTGGAGCACCGATCATGACTCGGTTCGCTCTAAACAGTACCGAGCCATTGTATGAGCACCGGTAGCAGCTAGGATCACTCTCAGTGGTTCGGAGCCATTGCTTGAGAACCAGCAAAGACATGATCCACTCTTGGTGGTTCCGACCCATTGCCTGAGCATCGATAGTGACCAGGTTCATACTCGGTGGTTCCTTGCCGTAGCATGAGCACGGCAGCGACTCGGGTCACTCTCAATGGTTCTGAGCCATTGCCTAAGCACCGACAATGACTCGGTTCACTCTTAATTGTTTTGATCCATTGCCTGAGTACCGACAGTGACTCGATTCACTCATAATGGTTTCAACCCATTGCTTGAGCACCGACAGCGACTCGGTTCACTATCGGTGGTTTCGAGCCATTGCATGAGCATCGGCTACAACTTGGTTCACTCTCGGTGGTTTCGAGCCATTGCTGGAGCACCGATGATGACTCGGTTCACTCTCAGCGTTACCGAGCCATTGCATGAGCACTGGTAGCAGTTAGGATCACTCTCAGTGGTTCAGAGCCATTGCTTGAGAACCAGCAAAGACATGATCCACTCTTGGTGATTCCGACCCATTGCCTGAGCATCCATAGTTACCAGGTTCATACTCAGCAATTCCTTGCCGTAGCATGAGCATGGCAGCGACTCGGGTCACTCTCAATGGTTCTGAGCCATTACCTGAGCACCGACAACGACTCGGTTCACTCTCAGTGGTTTCGAGCCATTGCATGAACACCGGCAATGACTCAATTAACTCTCGATGGTTCCAAGCTCTTCCCAAGCACCGACAATGACTCGATTCAGTCTCAATTGTTTTGAGCCATTGCCTGAGCACCGACAGTGACTCGATTCACTCTCAATGGTTTCAACCCATTGCTTGAGCACCGATAGTGACTCGGTTCACACTCGGCGGTTTCGAGCCATTTCCAGAGCACCGACAAGTATTCATTTCACTCTTAGTGGTCTTGAGCCATTCGCTGAGCACCGCAGTGACTTGGTTCACTCTCGCTAGTTTTGAGCCATTGCTAGAGCATTGGCTGTGACTTGGTTCACTTTCAGTGGTACTAAGCCATTGCTTGAGCACTAGCAGTGACTCCATTCACTCTAGGTGGTTCTGAGCCTTTGCCAGAACACCAGCAATGACTCGCAAAACTCTCAGCGATTTCGAGCCGTTACCAGAGCACCGACAGTTACTAGGTTCACTCTTAGTGCTTCTAAGCCGTTACTTGAGCATCGACAACGACTTGGATCACTCTCAGTGGTTCCAAGCCATTGCCTGAGCACTAACAGTGACTTAGTTCACTCTGGGCTGTTCCATGCAATTGCTTGAGCATCGACAATGACTTGATTCACTTTCGGTCCGTTGCCTGAGCATCTGTTTCTACTAAGATCACTCTTAGTGGTTCCGAGCAATTGCCTAAGCACCAGCAACGACTTGGTTCACTCGTGGTGGTTTCGAGCCGTTGCCTGAGCACTAGTAGTGACTAAGTTCACTCTCGATGGTTGCAAGTTGTTTCCCGAGCACCGGCAATGACTCGTTTCACTCTTGGCGGTTTTGAGCCGTTGCTTGAGCACCGATAGCCACTTGGTTCACTCTAGGCTGTTCTAAGCCATTGCTTGAGCACTGACAACAACTCAGTTCACTATCAGTGGTTTCGAGCCATTGCATGAGCATCGACTACAACTTGGTTCACTCTCAGTGGTTTGGAGCCATTGCTGGAGCACCGGTGATGACTCGGTTCGCTCTCAGCGGTACCGAGCCATTGCATGAGCACTGATAGTAGCTAGGATCACTCTTAGTGGTTCAGAGCCATTGCTTGAGAACCAGCAAAGACATGATCCACTCTTGGTGGTTCCGACCCATTGCCTGAGCACCGATAGTGACCAGGTTCACACTCGGTGGTTCCTTGCCGTAGCATGAGCACGGCAGCGACTCGGGTCACTCTCAATGGTTCTGAGCCATTGCTTGAGCACCGACAACGACTCGGTTCACTCTCAGTGGTTTCGAGCCTATGCATGAACACCGGCAATGACTCGGTTAACTCTCGATGGTTCCGAGCTCTTCCCAAGCACCAGCATTGACTCGATTCACTCGCGATTGTTTTGAGCCATTGCCTGAGCATCGACAGTGACTCGATTCACTCTCAATGGTTTCGACCCATTGCTTAAGCACTGACAGCGACTCGATTCACTCTCGGTGGTTTAGAGCCATTTCCTGAGCACCGACAAGTACTCGTTTCACTTTTAGTGGTTTTGAGCCATTCGCTGAGCACCGTAGTGACTTGGTTCACTCTCGCTGGTTTTGAGCCATTGCGAGAGCACCAGCAATGACTCGATTCACTCTTGGTGCTACCGAGTCGTTGCTTGAGCACCGGTAGCTGCTAGGATCACTCTCAGAGTTTCCGAGCCATTGCTTGAGAATCAGCAACGACACGATTCACTCTTGGTGGTTCCGACCCATTGCCTGAGCACCGACGGTGACTGGGTTCACAAAAGATTGTTTCGAGCTGTAGCTTGAGCACCGATAGTGACTCGGGTCACTCTCTGTGGTTTTGAGCCATTGCCTGAGCACCGACAATGACTTAGTTCACTCTCAGTGGTTTTGAGTCGTTGCTTGAGCATTGGCAATGACTTGGTTCACTGTCGATAGTACCAAGCCAATGCCTGAGCACCGACAGCTACTAGTTTCACTCTAGGTGGTTCATAGCCGTTGCGTGAGCACCGGTAATGACTCGGTTCACTCTCGATGATTCTGAGTCGTTGCCTGAGCACCAGCATTGACTCAGATCACTCTCGACGCTACCGAGCCATTGCCTGAGCATCGACAACAACTTGTTTCACTCTCGACATTTTTGAGCCGTTGCATGAGCACCGGTAGTAACTATGCTCACTCTCGGTAGTACTAAGCCATTTCCTGAGCACCAGCAGCTAATAGGTTCCCTCTTGACGATTCTAGGTCGTTGCCTGAGCACCATTAATGACTCTATTTACTCTTGGCGATTCCGAGCTGTTGCCTGAGCACCAATTGTGACTCAGTTCCCTCTCGACGGTACCGAGCCATTGCCTGAGAACTAGTAGTGACTCAGATCACTTTGGCAGTTCTGAGCCATTGCCTGAACAACAGCAATGACTCGATTCACTATCGGTTGTTCCGAGTCGTTTCCTGAGCACCGATAATGACTCGATTCACTCTCAGCGGTTCTGAGCCATTGCCTGAGCACCATCAGCGACTTGGTTCACCCTCGCTTGTTTCGAGCCATTGCTGGAGCACCAGCAATGACTCGGTTAACTATCGGCACTACTGAGCCGTTGCTTGAGAACCGGCAGCTGCTAGGATCAGTCTCGGCGGTTCCGAGCCTTTACTAGTGAACCGGAAATGACACGATTCACTCTTGGTTGTTCCGACCCATTGCCTAAGCACCGACAGTGACTAGCTTCACACTCAATGGTTTCGAGTCGTGGCATGAGCACCAGCAGCGACTCGGGTCACTGTCGACGGTTTTGGGCCATTGCCTGGGCACCGACAACAACTCGGTTCACTCTAGGTGGTTTCAAGCCGTCGCATGAGCACCGGTGTGACCATGCCGATGGAACCCTACACGGCTCTCCTCTACCGGGTGCATGGAAGTACTCGAGGAGTCTCGATATGGTCACAGCGAAGATGGTGAATCTGGAGAAGAAGACTAGACTCAGAAACACCAAGGAGAGATAAGATAGGATAAGGAAAGGAGTCGCCACCTAGTCTTTTAATGGAAAGATGAGGAAAACCAAACACACAAGAAAACCAAGACGCAAGTAAGATGTAGAAAAAAAGTGTGCTCCACGCCTAATTGATATAATGCACAAATGAATGCGTGGTAGAGAAAGGGTAAGGATTCTAGTTACGCATGGGGAAGGGGTTAGGCAACCCCATGCGCCCGAGAAACTTGGTCTTTATAGGTTTCCTACGTGCCAATGGTCTAATGGGTGTGTGCTTACTTATTTTAAATGCTCATACAAAAGATAACTGAAAACATGTCAAATCAAAGAGAAGAAATGAAATAAAGGGAAAAAGTTAATCCGAGAGACAAATGTAGGCAATGAGAATGCCGCTTTACTATACGCCCTTGGGCGATGAGGAAAATTGTGAAAGTCAAGAAATTCTCGGAGAGCATCTCACAAATCAGCAGAAATTTAGATAAATCCGAGAAAATCAAATTGGGGAAAATAATCCTCGTTTCGGGACAATGTCAGCTTTGTTAAGCCTTTTACTATACGCCCTTGAGTGATGGAAAGTGAAATCAAGTCAAAGAACACGAAAATAGGGAGACCGGGAAACGATAAGAAAACCAAGCTTGATGCAAGCTAGAAATGCATGCGTAAAGTGAGGAAAAATGCGAGAAAACTTGTTTGAAAAGCTACAGCAAAATAATGCAAAATGCCAGTGAGAGTGCAAAAACGTGATTTCCATGGGCCTTTGTGCAAAAAAAACAAATTCTGAATGAAAACTGAATTTCTGAAGCTAAATCATCAAATATACATAGAGAAACACATTTCATGTAGTTTTGAAGAAATCTGGGGTCAAATGTGCAAATTTGTGCATTTTTAACCAAATTGAAGGTTCCTAGGGGTTAAAATACAATTATGCCATCAAAACATGCATTAAATGCAATTATGTGGAAATCTAGGGTAAAAATGCAAGGAAAAGAATCCATGTAAGTTTCAAGGGCAATTCAGTAAATTTACCGTAGAAAACATGCATTCAGTGTGAAATCTGTAAAGTGCAGGGGCTAAAGTGCAATTTACCCAGAGAATAAATGCATTCAAAGGAGATTTTCAGAAAAGTTCAGTGTTCTTTAGGCAAAAATATTGGACTCGAATGTATGAAAAGAAGCTCTAGGGGTTTTTATTAAACTTTAAAGCTTGGAAAACATTTTTTGAATACTCAAGGGGCATAATGCAATATTTTCAGTTAAAACTTTATTCAAATGATTTAAGAAAAATGATTAGGGACCTAAATGTAAGAAAAGTACCTGAATGTAATAAAAAAAGGGATCCAAATGTAACAAATGAAAAGTTACAGAAGTTTATTAAAAGAAAAAATATTTTTTGATCTTTTAAGAGAAAAGGTAGTGACAGCCGCCGACGACCGCTGGAGGGGCTACTGAACGTTGTCCCATGGTCTGTTCTGAGATTTGACCAACAGGATGCAAAAAGAGAAGGAAGGGAGAAGATCCAATGGATTGGATCAAGAATCCAATGGCGGGTGTGGGCCTCCCACCTCCCTCGCCGTCGAGGCACTCTAGCTACGACGTCGGGGAAGAAGAGACCTCCAGAGGATGCGGCGCGGCGATCCAAGGGTCTAGAAGGCTTCAGGATGTCGAGTGGAGAATCTTCTCTCCTCCAGGGACTCAAGTGATGGATGGTGACGGAAAGGGGGCTCCGACTGCCGTCAACGTCTTCTTCTCCTGCGAGCAAGGTCGCGAGCGTGTTTCAGAGGTCGTGACTCAACTCCGGAGGCTTTGATGTGCTTAAGGTGCACCGTGGAGGCTTTCTAGAGGCTTGGAGAGGCATGGCGATACTGGAGGCGTGACGTCTTTCTTTGGCTGCGGTCGTCTTCTCCGGCGACGGCGTTTAGGAGATAGGACCTTAAAGGCGAGAAGGGGGTGCCTTGACTCCGTCCGTTCGAATAGGACCTCAAAGGTGAGAGGGGGGTGCCTTGATTCTGCTCGTTTGGGTAGTACCTCAAAGGCGAGAAGGGGGTGCCTTGACTCCATCCATTCGAATAGGACCCCAAAGGAGAGAGGGCGGTGCCTTGATTCCGTCCGTTTGGATAGGACATCAAAGGCAAGAAAGGGATGCCTTGATTCCGTCTGTTCGGATAGGACCACAAAGGCGAGAGAGGATGCCATGACTCCGTCCATTCGGATAGGACCTCAAAGGCGAGAAGGGGGTGCCTTGATTCTATCCGTCCAGATAGGACCTCAAAGGCAAGATGGGGGTGCCTTGACTCCGTTTATCCAAATTGGAACTCAAAGGCTAGAAAGGGTGCCTTGACTCCGTCCGTCCGGATATGAACTCAAAGGCGAGAGGATGAATTCCACCCTATCTGGCACTGATTTTATGAAGACTTCATTCTTCCAGGTCAGGGCAATAAAACGAGATAATCGACTATTATCTAGGTGGTCCCTAGAGCCAAGTCGACAGGCAGAAGAAAGTAGAATCCTACACCAGTCATGCGCATGCTGTCGCAATGGCGATCTCTGTTTCGCATCAAACAAAAACAATCAAACAAGCATGCAAGAAACGTTCTGAAGAATTTTATTATCAGAGTCAGTAACATGACATGAATGCTAAGAATCTGTGTCATCTCTGGATCTTTTGGAGCCCGAGGCTTTGGTGAAGAGCGTACAGCATGGGGCGGTGATGCAGATTGGCTAGGTCTCTTTGACTTTGGCTTCATAATCAGCTTTGCAACTCATCCCCTCTATGACTGTAAGATCTGTCGATCGTACGGAGCCACTGAGCGGGTGAGATAGCTCCTTAGTCATAGTGTAGGAGCCCAGGGGATATTCTTGGAACCACGCTGGCATTTGCCCCTGAACAAAAGAATCCTACCAGTAACCAAACTGTCACATCACATGGATTGGGTGGTATTCCACTCCACCAGTCAACCCTGGCAGGATGATAAGACACAAGTCGACTGTGTTGAAGAAGGCCTCAAAGTTATGAGAAGCTGAAGGAATAATGCACCAAATGATTTTTTGTTTTGTCAAGCTTTCTAAATGCTCGTACTCCTTCTGAACTGTGGTGAGCGTGCGCGCATGGCCTCTTTGATAGTAGGATTCGAAGGCTAATTGTTGCAAGTGCAAGACTTCTACACCTAAATGTGCAAAACCATACCTGTACAAAAGCTCCACAACCATAAAAGTGTCGGCAACGGCGTAGTGATTGGTCTAGAGCCTGGTAAGTTTCTGCCAAGATGACTAGGGCTAGATCTATTTGTCGAGTAACAACTACCAAAGCAATCTCAGTGACTTCAATGTTTACAACCATCCGGCCATGGCTGAAAATCAATTCTCCCAGGAAGTGGACAATAAAGCCTTTCAACCAAAGCTCGATGCCTAGGGAGGCGTGCATTCCGACAACTTTGTCAAAGTTAGCTAACTTAAGCATGGGAGAAAGTCCATCTGTACAAATGAGCTAACGACCACGATCACTAGTTGAGAGGTTAGTTAGCTCACTCAAGATTGAAGAATACCCATCACACCGCATGAACATGGTGGGTCCCGAGAACCTCAGTAGACCACATATTCTATGGACCTCTTCCACGGTTGGAGTCAGTTCGATTCTCCCAAAGTGGAAAACATGATGAGCTAGTTTCCAGAATCAAGCAGCTGCACACAGAAGGTATCGAGAAACCTCCACCTTCGCGATCTCCAGAAGCTTTGAAGAGATTCCCCAAATCCGTAGCTTGTCACGATCACTTTCAATCAAATGCTTGATCCATGCTTGGAGCACTTCTGAGCAGTATGTGGGCACCACCATTGTAAGGAAACCCATGATCTCTAAGTCACTTCAACTTTTCTTGGCTCGAGACTCCTCAGAAAGGGGGTAAACGATCTCCTGTAGGACATGCTCAAAACACAGTTTTAGAAACATATTTAAATTTTGCTTCATTTAACAACACTTAATAAAATCAAAGCAGACAGGTAAAAGATACAATGTAATGGTATTCTTAGAATCAGAGGGACTGGCCTAAAGTTGTAACGGACTGAACAGAAAGTTGTTGAATGGACTAAATCTTGTGCACAACCCTGACGGGTGGTCCTAGTTATCAACCAGTTTTGACCAGGTACCCAAGTAATGAGATATGACCACTCAAACTTGAGGGATCGGGATTATTTGATGACTGTGCCTCCCGGTAGATTATCGGGATCTTCGACCTACACAGTAGCTGACATGCCCTTGGTCGAACATTAGCTCAAAGCTTCTAACCATAGGACGACTGACATGCCCTTGGATTGACATGGATGCCTCTTAACCAGTCAGAGCAGCTTACATGCCCTTGGTTGAGTAATGGCTCAGTGTGTCTAACCATAGGATAGCTGACATGCCCCTGGTTTGACATAAGTGGCCCTAACCGATGAGAGCAGCTTACATGCCCCTGGTTTAGGCGATGTCCTCTTGATTCTCTTAGACTGAAAGTCATTGTCACATCCTTGCTAAGAGAACCAGATAGTACTCTACGACACTTTTAGGATGATATTTGTGGAAAGAGATGCATGAATGCTGAATGATTTGTGGGATCTTATTGGTGCCCTTAGCATTGGGATGCTTATCGCCATGTATACAAGGGAATGGTAACACCAAACCTCATGAGACTCTATCCAAGCCCCTAGTTTTTGGGTGGCTCTTTCGAAATATGACACTGTGTCTTGGGCTCCGTTCCAAACCCCACTGGACCATACCCCTACTTTCTTACTTTATTCATTCTTTGTTCTTTCTCCCTCATAGGCATGTGAGTTCGCCCTATCCCTAGCTTGGAGGTAATAGGTACCTCGTCTATGGTGGGGAGCTACTGTTGTTTAAAGGGTTGGCTAGGCCCTTTTGGAACATGTCCTCGAGGTATTCACTCCGACTCCTCTCCATGATAAATTGGAGGGACAGAGCTACCCATCATGCCTCTCTATTTAGGCCTAACTCCTATCTACGACTTCTGTCTTCTTATTCTTTTATGTCCTTTCATAGATATATATTTTTGTTTTATTTCTCACGCTCTCACCCTCACCCCAAACATTTTATCTCCCTCTGGGAGGTGTAGGGTCCTTGAGTGGCTTTGATACTTCGCCAATTCACAACGAAAGGTGGCTCCCTCTGTCCCTCGATTTCTGAATAGTATCAACTTGAGGAGGTGTTACACATTCCCAACATTGGCAGGTTTTTCGCTTATCATCACCGGGCTAAGATCCATGCATGTGATGATGAAAAACATCGGCCTATATGTGCATATGCTGAATGGGGAACTAGTACGTGCTGTGATGCAAAGCTACATGGATGTAGGAAGAACATGAATTCATGTATGCATGGTAGGAAGTGTTAATGTTGCAGAGTGAGGATACATTGTTTATGATCACTGATAGTACTTTTTCAGGTAGCATGAATTAACTGGCTCTGACTATTCGACGCAGTCCATGTCCTTAAGGATGATAGCCCCTCTGGAGTAGACTTGATTGACCACGAATTGTCCACGCCAGTTGGGCCTGAACTTGCCACGACTACCAAGGAGATGTATTGCTCTCAAGACCAAGTCCCCTAGCAAAAAGCTTCTTCGTCGGACCTTCTTTTGATAAGCTTTGGCCATGTGCTTCTGATAGCATTGTGCATGATGCATAGCTTGCAATCGATGCTCATCTATCAAGTTCAGTTGAACTAGGCAGTCCTCAATCCACTCTGCCTCTTCCAGCTTTGCTTCTTTCAAGACTTTGAGCGATGGTATCTCGACATCTATTGGTAGTACTGCTTCCATGCCATATGCCAGAGAATATGGAGTCGCCCCTATTGAGGTCCACACTGATGTTTTATAAGCCCACAGAGCGCATGGGAGCTTGTCATGACAGTCCTTATGTGTGTCTGCCATCTTTTTAAGAATCTTAATTAGATTCTTATTGGCGGACTCTACTATACCGTTCATCTGAGGATGGTACAGGGAGGACTTATGATGCATGATATGGAACTCCAGCAGGAAATCCACAACCTTTTGGGCTGTGAAGTTTGTCCCATTATCGGAAATGATGGATTGCGAGACACTGTATTGGGTGATGATGTTGTTTCTGATGAACTTTTCAATCATGGAGGCTGTCACTGTCTTGTAAGAAGCTGCCTTCACCCATTTCGTAAAATAATCAATTGCTACTAAGATGTATTGATGCCCATTGGAAGCTGTCAAGTGGATAGCTCCTATGACGTCTATTCCCCATGTGGAGAAAGGCGAGGGTGATGACATGCTGTGGAGCTGCTGTGGTGGTGCATGAATAAAATTGCCATGGACTTGACAATTATGACATCTTCGCAAAAATTGGCAGTAATCCATCTCCATGGTTGACCAGAAATAGCCTTGTAGCATTATTTTCTTGGCCTATAATACACCATTCATGTGAGGACCGCATGTCCCAACATGCACTTGCAACATTACTGTATTGGCCTCCGTTTTATCAAGACAGCATAGAAGCATCTGATTGTAATACCTCCTATACAAGTGACCTACTCCAAGCACATACTTTGAAGCCAGCCGGACCATAGTCTTTCTATCTACTGCTGATGCATCTGGATGATGACTCCCGGTTTCCAAGTAAGCTCTGATGTCGTGATACCAGGGGAGCTCTACTGCGGAATCCATTTCTTCTATGCTCATGCAGTGTGCTAGTTGGTCTGTCCAGGCTATTAACTCCTTTACTGTGTCATCCTCTAGTATGGACAACCAGGATGCAAGAGTGTCCAGTTCATCTGCGTAAGCATTCTTTGTCCTGTTCATAAAGGAAAAGTGTATCTCCTCAAACTTGGCCATCAGCTTCAAGAGATGATTATGGTATGGAACCAACTTCAGTTCATTGGTTCTCTAGCTGCCATTAACTTGAGAGATAACTAACATGGCATCCCCATGCACATGTAATCTTCATGCACTATGTTCTCATGCCGCTCGCTGGCCAAGGATACATGCCTCGTACTCCGCCACATTATTAGTGCACACAGAGGTTAACTTTCGAGCAAGCGGGATCATCTGTCCATGCAGAGTTTCCAGCATTGCACCGATACCCATGCCTCTCCTGTTAACTACACCATCAATGTAGAGTTGCCACTGACCTTTATCTCGAGGGACTACCCACTCATCTTCTTCCAGGGCGAACAATATGTCCTCATCAGGAAATTGAGTCTGCAAGGGTTGGTACTCTGGCATGGGTAAGTCTGCTAAGTGATCTGCCACAGCCTGTCCTTTCATCGACTTCTGAGTGACAAAAGTGATGTCAAACTGCGATAAAATACTTGCCACTTGACACATCTACCCACCAGTGTTGGCTTCTGGAACAGGTATTTCATAGGATCATGTCGGCACAGTAATAGAACTGGATATGCCATCATATAGTGCCTTAAGCACTGTGTGGCCCAGATGAGGGACAAGCAAGCTTTCTCAATTACGGTGTACTTAACTTCGCAATCATTGAACTTTTTGCCCAGATAATAAATGGCCCTCTCCTTGCGACCTGTTTCATCATGCTGACCCAAGACTACACCCATTGAATGCTGTGTCACTGACAAGTAGAGCAACAAAGGATGCCCTTGTGTCAGTGGAACTAAGATTGGTGGTCTCGCCAAGAGTTTCTTGATTTTGTCAAATGCTTCTTGGCACTCCTCACCCTAGTGAATCTGTGCGTTCTTTCTCAGGAGCTTGAAGATTGGCTCGCAAATTGGTGTCAACTAAGCAACGAATCGGCTGATATACTACAACCGCCCAGCAACCCTTGGACATCTTTCTCTGTTGTGGGGGGAGGCATCTCAATGATGGCTTTAGCCTTGCTTAGATCTACCTCGATTCCCATTTGGCTAATGATGTGTCCTAGCAGTTTGCCTGATGACACAGCAAATACGCACTTATTACGGTTCAATCGCAGCTTATACTTTCTCAAGCGGTTAAAGAGCTTCCTTAAACAAGCAATGTGTTCTTGAAGCTCTTTCGACTTAGCAATCATATCATCCACATAAACCTCATTGTCTTGGTGCATGAGATCATGGAATAAAGCTGTCATTGCCCTCTGATATGTAGCCCTAGCATTCTTGAGCCCAAATGGCATAACTCTGTAGCAGAACACTCCCCATGGGGTAATAAAGGACGTTTTCTCCATATCCTCTTCTGCCATTCGGATTTGATTGTATCCTAAAAATCCATCCATGAATGACAACATTTTGTGTCCTGTAGTGTTGTCTACCAATACATCAATGTGTGGGAGTGGAAAATCATCCTTTGGGTAGGCTTTGTTTAGGTCTCTGTAATCAATACACATTCAGACTCGACCATTTTCTTGGGTACCGAAACCACATTCGCTTACCATTCCTGGTAAAGGACGACCTTCAGGAAGTTAACTTTGAGCTACTTCATTATTTCCTCCTTCAATTTCAAAAGCCACTGTGGTCGCCATCTGCACAGTTTTTGTTTGACTGGCTTGACATCAACCATAAGAGGTAGGGTATGCACCACTACATCGATGTCCAGCCCAACCATGTCATCGTAACTCCAGGCAAAGATATCTGCATATTCCTGGAGAAGCTCAACAAGTTCTGCTTTGCCTTGTGCTGGTAGTCTGGTTCTTATTTGCACTTCTCTAGCGTCTTCATCAGTGCCAATATTCACAGTCTCTCTCTCATCCTCTACATGCAGGTTTAGGCCTTCGTGATCGTCATTGTAAGGCTAGAATTCTGGTGCATCGTGACTTTCCTCTTCCGCTTCTGTGTCATCCTCTTCTCCGTATGCAATAAGCTTAGGAAGGATTTCATGCTGGCATGTTGGACCTGTGTCTTCAAAGGTGCACATTTTCTCAGCATTCTGCCCCTAATGGTGTTTTAGAATGGTCACTGTAACCCTAGTCTTCTTGTATGCACCATTGATGACTCCTGACTCTACTATTTCTGACTGTTCCACTCTGGTAAACAAAAGCTTTCATTATCATGCTGTCTCTGTACATCATGTACAACAGGTGGGCAGTTGTCCTCTGTCTAACTGATGTGAGTGTTGTCGCAAGGGTTCCGTCTTGAGCCTATCCCAAGATCTATTTTTTTTTTGGACCCCACTACTCAAGTAGGGCCAAGTCTGGTAATACCACCTAGACCAGCCTCCCGGCTAATAGGAGATAAACTCCTCTGGTTTAGTGCTTATGGATCTATTCTCCTCCAAGGTCATGATAGCAGACTGACCCTGTGCAACTATTTGCTCCTCAGTGTACCTTGTCAATATTGTCTTTCTTTCTTGTGCCTAAGCTCACTTTGTGCATCTTTGGCCAGTACCGCCAACTATTCTTGAAATAAAACTTCCATACCGTTGAGCATGCTATCCACCTATGCTACCATAGCGTCTCATTCCTCTTCATTGGAAGCAAAATCCACATAATAAGCACTGGAAGTTCTTAACACCTCAAGCACTGATTCAGGCTATCTTGGTTGCAATCCCTTTCAAAACTTACTGCTGCTCTGATGCAATTATTGCTACATCTGCCCTCACTAAATCCCAGACTGCAATTGGATTTGTAGAAAGACCCTCAACTGACTCTAGAGGTGGCAATGCTAGCATAGCTATCCTCGGTGACATGGCTGATGTCGAACCCCTTCCATAGTCCATAATTTCCACCTCTGAGTAATAATCCTCTACAGATATCCATTCTGGCTCATCAACTAGTTTGTTCGGCTCAGGTTGATGCCTCACATATTCGTCATATGGCTTCTACTCGTATCTTAGACCTTCAAATTTACGTCTTCCATCAACAGTGATTGGTTCTACGATCCCCTGGCCATTCCGCCCGAGAGGTGCTCCTTTCTCGTATCCCCATCTCTAACATAGATTCTCGATAATAAAAAAGGGGTTGCCAAAACCGGCCAAATGATTGGCATGCTATAGAATTGGAATAAAATTGACTGGTTAAAACAGTCGACACGGTAGAGCACATCAGAAGGTTTGGAGTCAAAATGGACAGTATGGAGCGACACTGAAGAGACAGCCTCAACCCTCTCCTTCTTAATGTTTTCCGCCATTACAACAACAATGTCGTTGTTCAATGGAACTTAATCATACGGTGAAGGGTTTAGGGGATAACCTGATGCTTGTGAAGCCAAGGGCGCCCAAGCAGAAGATTGAAAGATGGCTCGAGGTCAACAACATAGAATTCGACTTCAAAAAGAGTAGGACCAATGATTGAGGGAATGATCAAGATCCCCATGGCATCGTGGTGCGTGTTGTCGAATGTCATCATTACATTCACTGCAGGAGTAATGTCCTTCGATTTAAAGCCGACCTGACTTGCGGTTCGCAAAGGGTAGACACTCAAACCGATGCCATTATCGACCAAAGTGAGAGGGATGTGGAAATTTTGGAATTGCACCATGATGAATAAGGGCTGGTTATGATTAGTCCCTGCTGGAGGAAGCTTTGAACAAGAGAAAGAAATGACCTCTGGTGCGGCCATCATCCCCACCATGTTCTCCAAGGCCAAAGGTTGTATGGTTGAAGAATCATGGGTAGCTTGAAAGACCCGAAGAAATGCCTCTCTATGCTCGATTGAAGTATGGATTAAATCCCAGATGGATATGTCTGCCTTGACCTTTTTTAGCTGGCTAGTGATGTTGGCTACAGGCAAGTCAACTTTGACGTTGGAGTTAGCTCTTGTGACTGTCTCCTTAGGGATTGGACTAGGAATATGGTTTTTTGCTTGGGAGGAAGAACTCACAGGCTGACTGGTTGTTTTTGCTGGGACCGAGGCATTGTATACCCTTCCCAACCGCATTACATTAGCACACATCTCAGCAGTATAGCTAAAAGGCATGCAGTGAGTATCCTGTGTCAAATTGATGACCACAAGAGCATCGGCCCTCAATTCCACTAGGGCTAAAACTGGCAGAGTAGGTGTTGGCGCTTGGTGGGTCGGGCCAGGTCTTGGTTTGGCTAGTAGGCTAATTGTTGGTGGGGTGGATTGCATGGTGGGTCTGGTAGCCATGCGCCTCGATCGGGTAGTTAACTGGATCACATTGACAGGAGAGTTGGAAGCTTCAATGAAGGATTGACTCAGCTGATAGGAGAACGATTCTGAAACAACATGGATGAGGAGAGAAGGATCAAAAAGTCCAACCTCATCCAAAGAAAGGAAACAAACTCCCGATGTTCCAGGTGCATGCTCAGGTATAGGTCGGTTGACTATGTTACTAGATGTGGATGTAGTTGAATGTGGTGTCTGTAAAGCGGGCCTGGACTGTGCCTCCTGTGTGTGAATACTGATGACCTTTCGATCAATCAGGCTTTGAATTGCATTCCGGAGTGTATAGTAGTTATCCATAGAATGCCCTGTGGTTCTATGGAAACTGCAGAATAAATCTGCTTTAAACCACGACGGAAGCGGGTTCGGTGTTGGGTGGATTTCCAAAAGCCTTAGTAGTCATGCTACCTTCAGAAATGAGATAATCAGTGGCTCGACCAGAGGAGTGTAATCTCTCTCAGGTGGTGGGAGCCGCCTTGATCCTTGATAGGGCCCTTGCCTTGCCGGTGTAGGTTGGTCGATTGGCTCGGTAGTGGTAGTGATTTGTGCAGTGCGTGGTGCTCTAGCTGCAAGTGAGTAAATAACCTGATTTTGAGCTGGCTAGTTCACCACGTTGACTGGCATACCAGTAGCTCCTACGTATGCCACAACATTCCTAGCAGAATCCTTCTTCCGACCGTAACTGGTGTTGGATCCGTTGTTGCCATCGTTGCTACTGCTGGTTCAGCTTGAAGCCATAGTTTGCTTTGCGAATGTTGCTAACGCAGGGAAACTTCTGCTATTTAGTGAGCTCTCAATAAGGGTGTAGACACCCCAGTTTTACCAATCTTGCAAGAGGGGTCTGTTGGCTGAGTTCAAACCCTAACCTGGGCCATTTAATTCATGGAAACCCAATTGGGCCCATGAAGGCCCACTTAGGCCCACTAAACCCTGATCGAGCCCATTTGGGCCCACTACACCATTTCAAGCCTATTTGACTTCATGCAAGCCTATTTGAGCCCATTTAGCCTCTTTGGACCCAATCAACCCATTTG
>JAMKQA010247850.1:0-12982 GCA_024699735.1 Posidonia australis
TGTGATTAATCAATTAGTACTTATCATATACACTTAATGGCACAGGAAATAAAAGCACAAGATGGGGATGAGAGTAATTGAAAACACAAGCAATTTATAGTGGTTCGGCAACCCAGCTTAGTCCACTCCTCAAGACCCTCTTGATATTTTTCCCTTATTCTTAAAACAATAAAGAACTTACTTGTTGGTTGTCCCACCAACTCCTCTCTTGCTCTTCCCACTTCTCTATCCCTGAGAAGCTAGAGCCCTTTCCTGATGCTTTACAAGTTTGAGACTTCCCTCTCACAAAGCTCGATTACAACAATAGCTTTACAGTATGCTTGCGAGGAGAATAAATGACAGAAGGAATATAGAATTACAAGTATGTCGAGGTGTGTCATTATTGAGGCTTAAATGAGTCCTATTTATAGCCATGAGACCCTCAAAAGATGTGTTTAACGACTAGAAAATGGTCACAAACGGCTAGTCTTTCAGTATGCCATTTTGACCTCTGGTGTGCCGTTTAGATCTTCAGTCTGCACTTGACGGGCAATTCGGTATGCCGAATTTATTTCGGTATACCGATTTTTCCTGAAACGGTATACCGTTTCATCTCGATATGTTGTTTCTGTCTTCATCTTTGTCTCCTCAGTTTTTCCAGAATTCCGATGCTAGTTCTGTTTTCTCCTGCTTCAGTATGCCGATTTTCCTCGATATGCCGATTTGGTTTCTTCTTCTTTGAATTCGGAATGTCGATAAGTATACCGTTCTTTCCTGACTCGGTATGCCGTTTTCTCCTTTGGTATGCCGTTTTCTTCTGAATCGGTATGCCGAATTTTCCTTCGGTATGTCGATTTTGATACTTCATGAAACTCTATAAAAATTTTGATTTTTTACAAAATAAACCTTACATAACTTAATTTCATTCTTCAATCCTTTTTCTGAGTACATAGAGTTACAATAAATAAATTCTTCAGTCATTTTATTTCTATGAAAATATATCTAGGTGTAATCATCAAAATAACAAAGATATTTCTATCAGAAATCACTAGGCGAAAAGATACAGGAACTAGGCTATGATGGCTTCCTCACGTTCCCACGTAGCCTCCTCGACTCCATGATGCCGCCATTGCACCAAAACTAGCAGAATCACCTTGTTCCGTAGCACCTGCTCCTTACGGTCCACAATCTCTATGGCATCCTCCACAAAGGACAGATCTTCCTGGAGCCCTTCTGCCTGAATTGGTATCACATCAGAAACGTTAGCCGAGCACTTCCTCAGCATGGAGATATGGAACACGTCGTGCACAGACAACATCTCTGGTGGTAGATCCAACTGCTAAGCAACTTCATCGATCCTTTGGGTGATCTGGTATGGGCCAATATAGCGAGGACTCAGCTTGCCATGCTTCCCAAACCTCACGACACCCTTGGTCGGTGACACCTTCAGAAACACATAGTCTCCCACCAGAAACTACAGCGGTCTCCGCCTCCTGTCGGCATAGCTCTTCTGCTAACTCTGTGCAGCCAACAGCTTGCTCCAGATCAGATCCACCTTGTCTACATATAGCTACACAAGCTTAGGACCAATCAACTGACGCTCGCCCACTTCGCTCCAGCAAACCGGCGATCTGCATGGCCTACCATACAAAGCTTCGTACAACGCCATCCCAATGCTCAAGTAATAACTACTATTATAGGCGAACTCAATCAGCGACAAATGGTCCTCCCAACTCCCTTGAAAGTCTAAGGCACATGCTCTGAGCATATCCTCCAACGTCTGGATAGTCCATTCCGTCTGACCATCCGACTGAGGATGAAATGCTGTGCTATAGTTGAGCACAGTGTCAAAGGCCTCCTACAGAGTTCTCCAGAACCTAGAGGTGAACCTCGTGTCTCTGTCCGACACGATGGACACCGGAACACCATGAAGCCTCACCACCTCAGAGACATACATCTCCATCAGATGGTGCATCGGAAGCTTCACCCGAATGGCCAGGAAGTGAGCAGACTTGGTTAGCCAATCCACGATCACCCACAAGGTGTCGTTCTTCCTTTGAGTCCGTGGCAAACCAATCACAAAGTCCATCGAGATGTGCTCTCACTTCCACACAGGAATATCCAACGGGTGCAAGGTCCCTCTAGGTCTCTGGTGCTCTGCCTTGACCAACTGGTAGGTGGTACACCTCGCCACCTCGCCACATGGTCAGCAACATCTCTTTTCGTGCCAGGCCACCAAAAGTTCCGCTTCAAGTCTCGGTACATCTTCGTACTACTAGGGTGAATGGTGTACCTGGACCAATGCGCTTCATCCAACAGCCTCTGCTTGGCCTCCTCATACTGGGGCATATACAAGCACATATCATACCTCAGCTCTCCATATGCCCCAATAGAGAAATGAGGCTCTCCACCAGCCTCCAACTTCTCAAACACAGCCTGCACAAATGGAACCAGCTGCTGACAGGCTACAATAAACTTTAACAGCTTTAGGTGAACAGATAGGTTGGCCACCCAGGCACCAACTATTCCCCGAGCTTGCCGCTTCAACCTGCAACTCACCAGATCCTCCAACATGGTCCACTCCTTGACCATTAGGCTCGCCATCACGTGTGTATGCCGACTTAGGGCATCGGCGACTACGTTGGCCTTGTCGGGATGGTAGGATAGGCTGAAATCATAGTCCTTCAAATACTCCACCAAGCGACGCTGCCTCAGGTCGAGGTCCCTCTGCGTGAAGATATACATCAAGCTCTGATGATCGGTGAAGAACTCAAACTGCTCCCCATAGAGATAGTGTCGCCAGAGCTTGAGAGCGAACACTACGGCAGCCATCTCCAAATCGTGGGTCGAGTAGTTCTTCCCATGATCCTTCAGCTAGCGCGAAGCATATGCAATGACAATGCCATGCTGCATTAGAATACACCCTAACCGAACACCACTGGCATCGCTCTACACATTGAAGCTACTACTTCCAGGAGGCAGAATCAACACAGGGGAAGAAACCAAATGAGAATTCAGCTCTTGGAAACTCGCCTCACAATTCTGGTCCCAGCAAAAAGGAACTCCTTTCCTGGTCAACTCTGTCAGAGGCGCAACTATGGAGGAGAAATCCCTGATAAACCTCCTATAATAGCCCACCAAACCCAAGAAACTCCTGATCTTCGACATAGTCCTGGGTCGCTCCCAACTACTCACTGCCTTGACTTTGGCAGGATCCACTCTGATACCTTCTTTAGAAATCAAATGGCCAAGAAACATGACTTCACTCAGCCAAAACTCACACTTAGAGAATTTGGCGTACAACTGATGAGAGTATCCAAAACCGCCCTTAGGTGCAAGGTGTGAGTCTCAACATCTATGGAGTAGACCATCACGTCATCAACAAAAACCACAACGAACTAATCCAGGAAAAAGCTAAAAATCATGTTCATCAAATCCATAAACGTAGTCAGTGCATTAGTCAAGCCGAAAGGCATGATCGTGAACTCGTAATGCCCGTACCGTGTCTGGAAAGCAGTCTTCTGAATGTCTGAGTCTCGTATCCTCAACTGGTGATACCTTGACCTCCAATTAATCTTAGAGAACACCGATGCAGACTGCATTTGGTCAAACAGGTCATCAATGCGGGGCAAGGGATACTTGTTCTTTACCGTGATCTGGTTCAACATCCGATAATCTATACATAGTCGAAGCAAACCATCCTTCTTGCAGACGAACAAAATAGGCGCTCCCCACGGAGACATACTCGACCTGATAAATCCCTTGTCCAGTAACTCTTGCAATTGAGTCTTGAGCTCTCACAATTTTGCTGGCGCCATGCGATAAGGAGGCTTCGACACAGCACCAGAACCGGGGATCAGATCTATCGAGAACTCTACTTCCCTATAAGGTGGTATACCAAGCGAATTGTCAGGGAAAACGTCGGGATATTCACACACCATGGAGATGTTGTGAACACCCAACTCAGGAGAAGTGGAGGTAACTATATTGGCTAGATAGCCCACGCAACCCCTGACCAAAGACTTATAAGCCTTCATAGCTAAAATGACAAGCTTAAACTCACTTTGACACCCACCTTGTAAAAAGAAAGACCCATCCTCAGGAGTCCTAAAATAGACACTCCTTCAAGCACAGTGGATCAAAGTGGATTGTTGTGCCAACCACTCCATGCTGAGTATCACATCATACTCCTACATGTCCATCATGATCAGGCTGGCATCGAACTCTCTGCCATTCAGCGTCAAGTCAACAAACCGTACATAACTCCATGCCAAACTATGCTCCCCTAGCGGCGTCACCACGCTGAGATGAAAGGTGAATCTAGCTGGTTTCTCTCCCAACTCCACCGCGAAAGACTCAGATATAAAGGAGAAAGAACTCCCTGAGTCAAACAACAATTTGGCCATTCAACCAGCCACAATAAAAGAATCTGATGGCTAAACAAAACAACACCACACATCCATACAATCAGGCAAATGTCCAGATTACAAGGAGATTACAACATATCTCAGAGGGTTACAGAACCAACTATTCATCCTTATCCTCAACAACATTTCCCGAAGACCTAGTGCTTGGAGCTGCAATGGTGAACACCCATCCCCTAATCGACTGCTGTGGCGTGCTTCCTGCCTTCTTAGGCGGTTCTGGACAAGATCTTTGAACATGTCCTGCCTTCCCACAATTATAGCACACCACCAAGGTTGGGGTTCACCTACGTTAGTGACAATATGCAACGATGTGGCCCACCTGACCACAATTAAGGCATTGGTTCCCATTGGGACCCCTGGACCCTGTCTGACTAAGGCCAGTTCCGCTACCCCCAACAGAGCTCCATTGGCCCATAGAGGAAACACTGGACCTCACCTTCTGCTTCTTCTCAGGACTACTTGAGCTACTAGCACGTGGAGGATCAGAGAAAGAGAATCGGGAGGTAAAAGAAGACTTACCCTTCCCCTTGGGATGACTCTCCAAAAACTTCTAATGCTTTGTCTCGAAGTGGTAAGCCATCCCAACCATGTCCTCCACAGTCTGGCACCTACAACCCATCACCTTCACCCATAGCCTAGGGTTCAAGCCATCTAGAAACCTCTACGACTGCTCCTCCTCAGACTCATAAGCAAGAGCAAAGCGTTCCAGCTGGGCGAACTCAGTCTCATACTCGAGCACTGTGAATCGTGCCTTGTTCCAGACTCCGGAAATCTCGACGAAGCTACTCCTTCACATGAGCGGGAAAATACTTGTCATAGAGGGCTGCCTTGAAATCCTTCCACTAGATGTCAACAGTGACTAAGTCCGAGAACTTCAACTGCCTCACAGACTTCCACCACCTATCTACCTTGCCATCTAGTAGGGAGGTCGCCAGCCGCACCCAATGCTTCTTCGGGCACACCATGCTCTCCAGCATCTTCACCACCGTCTCCAACCAGGCCTCTCTCTCCTCAGCACTGACCTTGCCCTTGAACAACGGCGGACGAAGCTTCGTGAACTGGTTCAGCCACGAGTCACCCGACGGTTTACTAGCACTACTCTTGCTGAACACGTGAGAGATCCCGTGTGTCAAACTCCTCAGTTCCGCACGAACCGCCTTCCATCCGCCTACGTCCTCTTGGGACTCGGTCTCCTCAATAGGGGCCTTGCCCTTACGACTCCGTGGAGGCATCCTGCTGAAGAAAGGCAAAGTACCTGCACCATAGACAAAGCAACAACTAGAAAACCATGGTGAAAAAAATCAGGTGCAGACTCTACAATGCATGCAAAACCTATGAAGGCTCTAGACCGAACACTCCAAGTGTAATGCAACCTAGTGAACCTACAGCTCTGATACCAAAACTATAGCACCCCTCATTTTCCACAATAATTTAAAACAAATTAAATTATGGGAAAATTAAAACTAAATAGTAAATATCTAACCAAGAACCTTTGTGTGCGGCTAGGAGACTCTAGACTATATGCACTACGCTAACCCTCTGCATGCCTGCACCTGTAAACCAAAAACACAAGGAAAAACGTATGAGTGACAAAAGTCACCCAGTACGCACCTCAAGGAAAACCACAGAAAACAAAACTATAATTAATTTTCCTTTTAAATTCATTTCACAAACTATTTTCTCAAAACCTCACAAATAGGCCCACACCATCCAATACCACAACCAGGGCTCTACAAGCCAAAAGCCACAAGCAAAGGCCCTCAATGGCCAAAACCACACATAGTGAGTCGAGAAGTCCCATGCCAGGCAACCTAACTCTGGCCACACGCAGTCCACCGAGGAGCGACCTCGGTGTTTTGCATTGCCACGGTGAAGCCACCCTGCGCAGGAGCGATCACCATCTCGCGATTCTCCCTACCAGGTGAACCCTCACAGAGCCAACCCCTCCCTGGGAAAGCTGTCCTGTCTCTCAGGATGCTACCAACTACGAGGCATGTGTCCTACCCGCACTAGCCACCACAAGGTACACCTCCTCACGGCGTCCTCCACACACGGTGCTCAGGGGGGAGTGTCATACCTCCACACCCGACGACACCCGAGCCTCAGTGCTCATAACGACAGCAGAAGTATCATACCTCTTTATCATGCCACAAGATACCTCAACCAGCGGACCACAACCCTAGCATTGAGACGATAGTCAATGAGTCTTATACCTCCAGGACCTGACGCCCCTTAGCCTTAGGTATCTCGAGCCCCGACCTCAACCAGGGAATCCCGCCCGACCACCCGAGAATGTCGTTACATTCCCTGGTCCAGACGACACGGTCCCACACTGTCTCGACGCGCACACAGAAAACCAGGAAATTATTTTCCAAAATAGGCCAACTATTTCCTTGAGATCCATTTTCCAAAAATCATTTTCATATCTTTGAAAATTCCTCCAAAACCTCGGCAAAATGGTGCATCAAGAGTCCCAAAAGACCACCACTGACGGCTCACAGTCCCTCTCAATGGGACAAAACATAGCAATCCAGAAAGCCCTAGGAAAACACATTTTATAAACATATTTCGGCTCATATTCGGCATGTCGAAAAATAGATCTGGTATGCCGAAAAACCTTGGTTCGGTAGACCGATCTGGATTGGTCGGTAGAATCAAGTCAACGGTCAACACTCAAGTCAAATTCGGTATAACGAAATCTCCGGATTCGGGCGACCGTCCAAAATCGGAAGATCGAATTTCGACCAGAGGACCTAATCTGATAGAAAAACGATATACAAAAATAGTTCGGTATGTCGAATTCTGCGAAAAACAGAAAACGGTTCAAACCCTATAGTCCAAAATTGCCCCAAATAGGACCTCCGATCGGACCCCTTAAACAAGCACCAAAAATCATGCATAAAACATAAGATGTAGACTCTCAAGTCTCCTCCAAATCCACACAAACAAAACCAAAATCCATTCACCATGCGTCAAGATATAAAATCGCAAAGGCATAAGGGTCAAAATGACCCAAAACACACCAACCGCCATAAATATCCATAAATGCCACGATAAATTCTAAAACAATAAATTTAGCCTAGATTACATGCATCCTAGGCATTTCTACCAATTTACATGATTTCTAAACATTAAATTGGGGATACGTACCTGAAACGACTTCCATCAAACTCCGACCGACTTCGACGAATTTCGACGACCCTACACGACCATGGCCACACCACGACCTCAGGGACGCTCCACCCAAGCTCCACACGCCACCCGAGCCACTGTAGCCCTCCGCTTCTCTCCCTCTCTCTCTCTCTCTCCGTCGGCGCACGAAAGAAGGAAACAAAGGAGGCAAGGGAGGATGGGTGGAAGGAAGAGGGGGTGGAGAAGGAGGAGTGGGGAGGAAGGGAAAAGAAGGTGGGGAGGGAGAAGTGCACGCGCCAGGGAGGAGGGGAAAGGAAGAAGAAAGAAGAAAGAAGGGGAAGACGGCGACGAGTGGCGGAGGAGTGCAGTGCAGCTTATAAAGCCTACGCACGCAGTAGTTGGGAGCGTGTTCACCTGCACGTCTCAACCACCAGCACACCACACGAGCACACCGCCCACTCAGCCCAACCACCAGCCACAGCAACCAACCCACGGCACGGACCCCACACCTGGGCCCCACATGCACAGTGCCACAATGCACTGTGTCAACCGCGCATAGGGACACGCAAATAGAAGCTGGCCCACGAGGCTCAAGTACAAAACCACACAACAAGCCTTAGAACAGTAACACCCGTTTAGGAATAAAATTCATAAAAATGTAAATAATTACAGAATGATTTTTACGGGTGTTACATCTGGATACAATTGATGGAATCATGGAATGATGGGTTCTTATTACCATGGTCCAGGGAGGAACGTGAGCGCAGAGCGTCGTAGCCGAACTGCCAAAGGATGGGAGGACTAGAGGAGGCTAAAGGTTGTCGCACTCGCAGGCCATAGCGAGAGCACCGAAGGATGGGAGGAGGGTAGGAAGCCAGTGGAAGTGTCGGAGAATGGAAGGAGGCTGGAGCAGTGGCGAGGCTTGGGATCAGGCGTGTAGTCGTGCCGATGGGGATGTGATTATGAAGGATTTGAGGGAGAGATAGTAGGGATTTCGACCGCCGATCAGGGAAGAAAGGGGAGATTGTGAGGGAAAAGAGGGAGAGGACGGGAGAAGGTCGCAGGTTTTTCCTTTCGTTGGGTTTTAGTATATAGGTGTATATGTTAAATAATAAGTTAATTAGATATGTTAATTATTTAGTATAATTATATCAATAAAATGTTATAAAAATAAATTAATTAGATATGTTAATTATTTAGGTATATATGTACGTAATTGAATATTCCAATAATTACGTACATTCTCAAATAAATGTCATTATATATTATATTTATTGCCAACATAAAATGGTATTATTGCTTTAATTAATTTTCTGTGATGGTCAATATTATTGTCGTCAATAATTTTAATTTATACTAACAGTTCAAAATTAAGTATCACAATATCTAACTTATAAGGATGGTTAATTTTCACCATCACTAATGATTAGCTATACAGACGACTATTTCACATTAAGTGTCAATAAATATAGGTTTTCTTGTAGTGTATGATTATTAATCACCAATCATTATAAGGTTCGTTATTCAAATCATTCTCTGATAAGAACACAATCATCAAAACAAAACCAAGTAGGAAACTAATTTCCAAAGGCTCATGACTCGTAGAACTCTAGAATCCCTAAACATACTTGAAATACACACGTCATACATGTGCATCCAAAACACGCTTAAAATATGCGTCGACAATCAGAAAAGGAAAATAAAGAGAAATTCAAGATGTTACCGATAACTTTTAAAAAAAAGGTGGGACACATCAATTTTCTCTTTTTAATTCATTTATTGATTTTTAAGTTTAATTTTAGTTATTAATTATTTTTATGAAAATGAAATTATATAATAGTAATAATCACAACTTCCTAAAAAAAACACACGTGAAAGTCCTTTAAACTTTGTAGATCAATAAATTAAATATGATAGAATTGCGATTTTAAAAGAGAAGATAGATAATGACATATTTCTATTATAAAATTTTATTTTCATTGCACTATTTCTTTTTCTTACGCATTTCAATTATTATTATCTTCATCTTCATGAGTTTAAGATTGAAGTTTCTTTACTTTAAATTTTTTTTAATAAGATAATAAAATTTTGAGTTTTTTATGTTCTAATTGTTATTATAATTACTGAGATTTTATTTTATTTTATTCTATTTTATTTTAAAATTATTGTTTTTGTTTCTCTTTCAATTGTGATAACTAGCTAAAAAAGAATAACACCAAAACGGTAGTATCCGTTTATCTATATGATCCACCCGTTTATCTATGATCTACCTATCATGCTGCTTGGGCTGTGTGCCCTATATAATGTGTAACATCAAAAAGGGAAAAGACCCTTAAAACGGGCGGGGTTTCCCTGTCTGTATTAGCGTGATATATTATTTCCGTGTTCGTCCCGGAAAAGAAGTCGGGGAGAATCTCTCTCTCTCCCCTTCCCGTTTCTTTTTGCTTTTGTAAATTCGAATTCATTCAACTTATCAAATAAAAAAATTCAAATTCATTCAACTTATCAAATAAAAAAATTCAAATTCATTCATTCATCGAAAAAAAAAGCTCTGTCTTGTTGCCAATAACATAAAAAACGGAGAGAAGTATAGAGAGGGAGAGAGAGAGAGCCAGGAGATGTAGAGAGAGCCTGGAGATGTAGAGAGAGCCTGTAAGGAATGGAATGTTTGTAGTCTCTGAGACGGAGGAGAGTATGAGGAGGGGATCGGAATCGGAAGAAGAAGATGGAACGACTGGCGGCAGCATGGTCGCGAGCATGGCTAAGAAGATCGCGGCTGTGGAGAAGCTCCTCGGAGGGTACCAGTTCAGTGACCCGAGTCTCCTTGTGGAGGCGCTCACCCACTCCTCCCACGCTTCCTTTGGCCCCACCTACCAACGTCTCGAGTTCATCGGCGACGCCGCCCTCACCCTCGCCATCTCCAACTACCTCTTCCTCACCAATCGCCACGTCGGCCCCGGCCGCCTCTCCTCCCTCCGCGCCTCCAACATCAGCACCGAGAAGCTCGCCCGCATCGCCGTCCGCCACAACCTCTACCCCCTCCTCCTCCGCGACGCCCCCAATCTCGACCTCATGGTCACTCACTTCGCCCTTGCCGTCGAGGCCGAGCAACCAGACCACTGTAATGATCACCGTTGTCATGCTGACCTCAACAACGATGTCTGCCCCCCCTACCCCGCCGTGTACGGTGGGACCACGCTTAGGGCTCCCAAGGTCCTGGCGGATGTGGTGGAGTCCATCATCGGGGCCGTCTACGTCGACTGCGAGTTCAATCTCGAAAGGATGTGGGTCTCCGTACGGGGCATGTTGGAGCCGATCATCACCGAGGAGAACCACCACGACCAGCCCGTGTCTATGCTCTACGAAATCTGCCAGAAGAGCGGAAGGGTCGTAGAGCTCAAGAACTGGGTCAAGGGGACAAAGAATATCATGAACGTCTTTGTCGATGGCCAGCTGCTCGGCATTGGCTGCTCCGAGCAGAAGAACATTGCCAAGCTAAACGCCGCCAGGGACGCCCTGCCCAAATTATGGGCCGAGATGGAATTGGACTCGCCTATGCTCGACGCTACAGTGGCTGCTGCTGCTGCTAATACTAATACTCATGCCTACACCAGCACCAGCGCTACTCTCACCTCCTCCGCCACCACCACCTCGGAAGGCAAGAAGAATCTAAATGAGCTTTGCAGTAAAAATCGTTGGCTCAAGCCCACTTACTGGTACAGCATTCCATCTCCATCCATCTTTTTCATTTTTTTTAATACAACACCCTCACCATGTCTCTTTTAAAAAATTCTAGACTATCTTTCTCTGCATCATGATGTCACATACTTATCAGCTAATCTTCTCTCAATTTTAAGCTGCTTGCTTGTTTATATCCTACATGTGCCATTGTTTTGTGAACCCATGACTATCGTATGGCATCACTTTGTATTTTTGCATTTCTCTGTACATACTTATGGTTCGTTTGGGTGGCTGAAACTGGGATAGAAGTTTGTTCTGATTATATATCTTTAGTTATGCAGCCCGAACACATAACTAGAGTAAGTTTGTTCCAATTCCATGAACATGCTTCATCTGGATGTCTGACTAATCCAAGCTTTAATCGAGTATGTCCTTCAAAGTATCTTTTTTCCCTAACTTGCAATTAGCTTTTGTCATGTGTAATAGATAAAAGAACTTAATGAATATTATTTACTTCTTTGCATTGTTTAATATTAGTTTCCTTTACTTTTCATTTTAAAGAATGTGCAGGATGCTTTATTAGTCCAAGATACTATGTTTTTATTTATTGTATGCAATTGTTCTGCAAATACAAGAGTAGTAATGAAGCTATAAATTTCAGGGGATTAGTAAATATTGGCTGCAAAGTTGCTAGTCATGATGAAACAAATCTAATAAGCCAACCTTCCTCCCATTCTCAAGTTGTGCCAGGTAGCTCTAATTTTGTGGTAACACAAGATTAATATTAAACAATGTAACTCCAAATCCTATTCATGAGTTATGTTTCCTCCCATTCTTACTTAGGCTTTCCTGTTCAATTGTTATTTTATCTGCTTGTTGTGCTATAAAGAGGTCATGTAACCATATTTATGTTAACCACTAGTTTTTTTTTCCCATGCTTTCATGTTTGGATGACTAGGCCACTTGGTTTTAATCTCAAATAATTGCAATCCTTGATGAATGTTAAACAACTGTGATTGCAATTACCACTCATGAGTTACATTTCCTCTCATTCCTAGGTTTTTACTGTTTAATTGTTCATTTATCTACTTGTAGGGCTATTAAGTGATCATGAAACCATATTAAAGTTAAAGGTTATATCCACCAGTTTCTCATGTTTTTCATGTTTGGATGACTAGACTGTAATTTGGAACGATTGTAATCTTTGATAAAATAAATATACTATGTGAGAAAAAAGAAAGAAGCCTCAATGTAATATTGATGCTGTGCAGACTCCTCTTTTCTCTGGAATTCCGTTTTCATCTTATGAGCCAATGATCCAATAAGTATTCATTTCTGGTCGTTGTTTTGTCCTGTCTTCCAGCAATTTCCATTTCATTGTTGTGGCTCTACCTGGTAACTTATATTCTCATCTAGGGCAAAACCCATAGGAGATCCAGACAGAAAAGCCAGGTAGCTATTTTTAAGACTACCAAGCCTGCTTGAATTACTTCTATGAGAAAAGCTTTCAACGTACACACAGTGTGGTGCATAACCAAAGACTGCTGTTGTGGCAATGTGTCTACGTATGACTCAGACATTGACTTCCCAAAGAAGATATTCTTTAAGGAAAATTAAGAATGAATGGCTACTGTTATTGAATGTAATAAGTTCTACAAATTTCGACATTACCAAATTTTAAAGATAAAATGACCAATTGATTTTGGTGCAATGATTAGCTAGGGGAAGACTGAAGAGATAATAAAGGGACTATGTGGTCATAG
>JAMKQA010247851.1:0-11966 GCA_024699735.1 Posidonia australis
CGTGCGTAACAGGGATCCTTACCCGCATTTCTGGTTTTCGTAGACCTTTCTTTTTATTGTTTGCATGATTTTTCATGTTTATGGTTTTCCTCGTCTTCCATAATAGACTAGGTGGCGACTCCTACATTTGCATTTTATTTTACTTTTTCAACGTGATTTTGCTGACCGATTTCGCATCCTTTTGCGGAATCTCCTCGCCGACATGGTTACACCTCCCAAAGCCAACTAAATCCCACCTATCTTTTTATCATTCCAATCTAAGTAAGCTCTCAAATAGAAGTCACATTTTTTTTTCTTTTGATCGATGATGGGGTAATTTCTCGACAATCATCCACCATAGTCTCTACCCCATTGAAGTTATCTACATGGATGACACGGTCTCGACATCGGTTGCCACACATAGCTCCGAAACCAACTTGACCCCTCCATGCCTAAGCCATCAATATGACAACATCTTTCCATCCTTTTAGCTATGCGATGATCTTCCGAAACCAAAAGGTGTCTTCTATGTCTTTCATCCCACTATGGCAAACTGTTTGTGAGCGAGCTCCCTTTTTAAGAAATGCTCAATGGGGATATCATTCTTACCTTGTGTAGACACTCCATTTTGCAGCCACTTGCGATGCATCCCTCCGGAAGAATGCGCTCCGATGGTAACGAGATACTTCACTCCCATTTTACCCCAAAACTAGCCTAAGACACTTAAACCAATCCAAACATCCTAAGCACTGACCCACAAACCCTAAACACAAAGCCCAACACCAGAATCTAGCTTGTGTGCTCTGTGCTAGTGGAGAGCGCGGCCCGTGTGCCCTGCCTGATTGCGCGTCGTGGATGCGGGTGGGGAGCAGGGCTCTCGGGCGCAAGCCGCTCGACCCGTCGCTGTCATCGTACTCTGTACGAGTCACGACACCGCGTCGCTCAGGTTATCGCCCCAGCTTACCCTGACATCCCTGCCACAGCCATGTCCTACCATCCCTACTCTTACTACCCATGCGCAACCTCGCTAGACCAAGCTAGAGCCATGCTCTACCACCAGCCGGCTACAGCATGCTAGCAACCCACGCCTTGCCACTCGGCTACAGCACGCCATCACCTCATCCAAATCACCTCCCCATAGCAGTGAGCTCCCTCACTTGGCCTCTTGCCGCTCTCCCTCTCCTTTGAGCACCCAACAATCACAACCACTCCCTCTTGACCCTGCATCCAAAGCTGTGCACCAGAGCCCGCCCAAACTTCCAGCAAAGCTTCCCTTCTCGTTGAAGCACACCCTACATGTCTATTGGCCATCAATCACCAGCCATCCATCTCCATCGTCCACCGGAACCGTCACCACCGTTCCACCATCTCCAAGCCACTAACACCACATCAACCCCCATATTACCTCACCGAACCGTCCACTAACAACACTACTCCACCACTGCTTCCTCCGTCCACCTCCAAATGTTGCCATCCTTGAGGGACGTCATCGTGAGCCTTGCCGAAGAGGAACAACCCATCACTTGTAGGTAGCCTTCTCCCCTACAATGCTAGAGTGTTTTCTTCCTTGTTTTTTATCCAACATCTCTATCATATCATCCGTTGCATGATTGCATCTCATTTCACCATGCATTCCAGCCACATACATCATCTTCTCCACCTCTGGTGACGTCAGAACCCATCTCTGGTGGCGTAGGTGGGTGGAAGAGTCCACCCAGCCATTTTTATATTCGAACATGTAGGAACATTCTCCAGCACCCCCTCAAGATCATGTATGCATAACATCCATTTTAGAGTCACTACATTTGGGTCTGCAAGTTGGCAAAGCTTGCTGCCCTGTTTTGTCTCCGATGGTCCCGTCTCGATTGTGTAGGTGACATGTGCAGTTTCGCCAGGGACAAAATAGGTTGTTGGGCTGAGCTCTTGTACACTCACCATATTATATTTCTCCACCCCATAGTCATGCATCCATGCATAAATCCAGCACACCCACTTGCATCTTATGCACTTTAGATATACATTAATCTTGTTTATTTGCACATTATCATTGCATTAATGCATGCATCGCATTTGTTCGTTCTTCGTTTCGTGTTTCGCCAAGCACATCATTTATTGTCTCATGTCATTTATAATTTGTTAAGCATCATACATCATTACCCATATTAAGTGAGCATATCATATATTGTGACATTCATATCATGCATCATAATACACTTGCATTTGGGGCGATGACGATTGCTATGTCAAATCCTTTTGACCGACGGTCTAGGATTCACATAACGTAACTGAGCCCATTTATATCAAATTTCCACCCCATTTACATCACTTACATCAACATAGCATATGGTATACATCCATTTTAGACTTAGCTAGCATGCATGACCATTTGCATTTGGCGACACATGAGCGAGTGAAAAGGTTAGAATGACCGATTTCTCGGACATATGGGGGTGCCTAATACCTTCCCCATGTGTAACAGAAGTCCTTACCCTTTTTCTGACTCGCAATGACCAATGTTGCATCCATTAAGCATGGAGCATGTACACACATTCACACATACATTTGCATTCATTTTGCATTGTTTTTCTCATGTTTTATCGCATCCGATTTTCCTCGTCTTTCCAGTTTTAAAAGATTAGGTGGTGACTCCATTTTTTGTCCTTATCGTTTTCTTTTTTTGTATTTTGTTTGGTATTTTTGATTCAAACGTCTATCCTTGGATTCACAGTCTTCGTCGTGACCTTATCGATTCTTCGCGTGCTCCCCCACGTGAAGGTCAATTTCGGCATGGTCACACCTTGAAGCCAATCTTGTTCCAAGATCGACTCTAAGGAGGAGCATCTGTAGATATCCCATTTTAGCATTTCCCAGAGTTCATTCAAAATAAGAACCCTTGAGGCACCCTAGATCACGTGACTGAGGATCTCTAGCCTATTTCCAAATTTTCATGATTTTCTTTAAAAACATCTTTAATTTTTACTTGATTCAAGGGTGTTAGTTGTGGCAGAGCTAACATGCTCAAGCTAGTGGTAGGTTTGAGTCCCTTGAGAATTTTGAACCTAAAAAAGATGTTTTTTATGATTTCAAGCAATTTTTGAGTATTTCCGGGCTTTTATTATATCTTTGTGGAATAACATAAAAGATAGGAGACAAAATGCAAAAGACCAAGGTGTTTTCATTGAGACAGGTGGCAGACCTAGGTGCCACCTTAGGAGGCAACCATATTGTCGCCACTTAGAGAGGTGACTAGACACATTGGCGCCAAATAACCAGGCGACGAGCACCTTGGACTTTGTTTGCCTAAAGTGAAGTCGTGAGAAAGGCAAAATCAGGAGAGAATTGGATTACCTACTTGATCGAATAGTTAGGGCATCTCGGATCTCTGGTTTGACCTCCAACGCATGCCATGGGGCAGATCACAACTTGTATAAGGCAACTGAAATGCCCCTGGTTTCAAGTAGGAGATACTAAAAAGCAATCGACATGTCCCTGGTATCAAGGGAGAAATGCTAAATAGAACTAGATGACAGATCGAGAGATACTAGAAAAGGTTTAAAAAAAATGCCCTTGGTATCGAGGCAAGAAGCCACAGAAACGTTAGGCACCCTCCATAGGCGTGCAATGGTCTTAGAGCAGACATGCGACGTTTTGCCAAGGAAAGGTAAGTTGCAAACATATCGATCATCACAGACCACCCAACATAGTAGGCGCCCAAAACTGGGCAGACAAGCAAAGAGGAAATGAGTACCCATCGTGGGGTGTGCAATGGTCTTAGAGCGTGCATGGGGCATACTGTCAGAATCATGCATGTCATCACAGTTCACCCAACGCAATGAGCTACCAAAACCAAAAAAAGCACAGGGCCTCTGAGTGAGGGCTTTGCAATGATGATGAGTTTTCACATGTGTTCATTCTCGACTCCGGTTTTCGAAAATAGGGAGAAAGGAAAGGTAGATTATTGATGTAGTTATATTGTTTTTGGTGGCTTTGGATTTAAAGCAGCTGACTGATGAGAAGACACTTATGCACTTCCTGGTTCGAGAGACACTTTGGTCCTCAAGTAATGCCATGCCACACAGTGGTTGGTGGCTCTCATTCCCACTCTTATGGAGTGGCTCTGGATGAGGCTTTAGCTTTGCAAAGTACAGCATTTGGCTACACACGAGTAGCAGAAGCATTGAATGTAGCCTTTTAGCCTCTGTCTTAACTCCATGGGGATTGACTATTGCTTTTGATTTTCTCGACATGATATTTCTTTTCCCCTCATGAGTGATCAGATTTGCGTCTAACATTACCAATGAGGTGGAGCTACTTCTTGCACGAGGGATTGGGGCATGCTGCTTTGCTCGGAGGGTGGGGCCAGTCTCTCTAGGTGATGCTTCTCATGTTGGTGGCAAATGTTGTGCAACAACTGGAGGATAAGGCGCTTTTGATGCTCATCCTAGTCACTCTTCTCATGGATGCCTTTTTTCTTTAGCTTTTATCTTCATATTTCTTTTACGCCCAATATGCATATCTAGTCATTTCCTTATGGCTCACATGCTCTCAATTTTTTGGATATGCATTTTCTTCACCCTCTTAGGGTAGCAGTACCAGTGGGGAGTTAAGAGTTCGGCTATTCAGCATATACCCTTAGCCCCTACTTCGTGTAGGGGTAGCCTCCGGCTATGCACTGCTTAGCCTTGGTCCTCTCTACATCTGGTGGACTCTCTCGATTGGATTGGTCTCACTCTTTGTATTTTACACTGTGCTTGGCAAGATCTTCTAGTCTACTCTAGGTCGCACCCATTTGGCTACACACGATGATACGGCATTGCTCAGGTAAATGCTGCTTGAACCATTGGTGCTTGTAATCCTTCCAATGTTGTTTATTATCCAAAGCCGGGTTTTTGAGATTTCTGCAAATTTTTATGGGTTTTTGTATTTCAAGCAAGAAGCAAACTTTTTTTTTGCATTTTGTGGGTTTTCCATTTTAAGTTTTTTTAAGGAAAACATAAAATGGAAAACTAGTGAAAAGGAAAGACATGTTTTTTGTGGTTTATTCTCTATTTGATTCTTTTTGTTGTTTTTGTATTCTTGGAATGCAAGAAATGAAATGAGCACGTAGTGAAAGCAAAAGCATGTTTTTTGGGTTTTTTAAGGAATTGATATTTTTTATGGACTTTATATAAGGAAAGAAAATGTGAAAAACAGACGAAAAAATGAAAGACAATGCACACAAAGAGAAACCGAAAGGGACCTACCTGTCAACAACCTCAGGACTGAGGTGCTAGATCCACTCTCGTGCTGCTGGTACTACCAGTGCTGCCATAGCGGCTCTGGTCATATGCTTTCCCATCTTTGCAAAACTATTTTAACCAACCCAGGGAGGGAGGAGACTTGAGAGATGGGGCAGCAAGAGAAGTTGGAGCCCTCGAGAAATGAGGACACAAGAGGGCACGAAGGGAGATGCGGAAGGAATTAGGTTTACCTCAGGCACATCGCATGCTAGTGAAAGTTGTCCAGCAGTGTTGACGATTATAGTGCGCCTATTAATCAAATGCTAGATAGCATTTCGTAGGGTTTGGCAATGGTCCATTGTATAGCAATAATGTGATGGAATCACAGAAAGTGGTAAGGTCATACCACCCAGGACTGGGCTTGGCAATAGACGAGGGGTTGGCTCCCTCAGGAGGTGCTAGACCAAGGTATAAGTCATACTAAGGGGGGCTACCAGAGTGGTGTAGTCCTGTAGCTAATTGATTTAATTTAGATTTGTGATTATTTAGATATTTTGTATTTTTATCATTATTTTTAGACATTAACTTGAATTTAATATACTTATAACATTTAATGACAAATGCAATAATATAAAATCTCATTTTTTTTTTATGAAAATAAAGATAAATGATCTTAATTTAATGTCATCCATGTTTCAATAATTTTCTTGAATTAATTAATATTTATAAAGATTTATATGATATGCATAGATATTTAAGTGTTGGAAAATTATAGAAATCATAATAATTATGGAAAAAATCATGATAATATTTATAAATGTCCCATATATTATATTAAAGCCTAGGATGAAGAATTAGATGGAGAGAAATAACCAAGATGCTAGTCGCCTCATGATATAGTGCCAAGTCTCGCTATGTCACTTGTCTCAGCGGCAACAATATATGTTACCTTCTGAAGTGGCGATGAGGCTTGTCGCCTGTCACACTGTCAACATCTTGATTTTTTACGTTTTATCCCCTATCTTTTATCTTAGTCCACAGAGATATATTAAAAGTCTGGTAAAACTTTAGAAATTCTATAAAATCATAAAAACATCTTTTTTAAGATCAAAAATACTTAAATTTGCCACCAATTTGAATAAGGCAGGGGTGTCAGCTCTGCCATAGCTAGCGACTCACACCAAAAATGTTCAAGAGATTTGAACCTGCCACTAGTTTGCACGTGTTAGCTCTGTCACAGTTAATACCCTTGAATCCAATAAAATTAAGATTGTTTTTAAAGAAATCATAGAAAAATCTGAACAATAAGTTATAAATCCTTAGGTATGTGATCTAAGACACCTCAAGGGTTCCTATTCTACATAAACTCTAGGAAATGTGAAAATGGGATATCTACAGATGTCCCTCATTAGAGTTGATCGTAGAACGAGATTAACTCCAAAGTAAGAAAGATATCCCCATTGAGTATTTCCTGAAATAGGGAGCTTGCTCACAAGTGGTCCACCACAAGGTCCCAAAAAGAAAATTAACAACTTTTAGTTTTAGAACATGGTTGCACAACTAAAAGGTGAGAGGACGTACCTAATTTTGGGAAATTATCACACATCCAGATCGGGGGAAGATCAACAGACTCGATTTCGAGACGTGGTCGCATAACCGAGTGGTTCGATTAAACTAAAGATGCCATCATATTGAAGGCTCAGACATAGAGGGGTCAAGCTGGTTTTGGAGTTATATGTCACAATCGGTGTTGAGACCATGTCAACCATGTAGAGTGTCACTTCAACCGGGCAGAAACTAAGATGACCATGGGAAAATTATCCTATCATCGGTCGAAAAGAAAAAGATAATTAAAAGATAATTTTTATGGCTTCTCATTTGAGAGCTTGCTCAAATTGGAATAATAAAGAATAAGTAGGATTTAAATAGGTTTTGGGAGGATCACACGTTCTAAGGGTCTCTAACACTCTTAAAGAATATTACTTCATCTGCACTCCACCTCCAATGCATGAAACTAAATACATGGATGCATGGTTCAAGCAAACAAATGCAAATACAGGGTTAACATTCAATGCAATGAATGGTCTATATGGCAAGTTAAGCAAGCGGGGGTACGGGTCGTCCCTAAGCATATAAACATATGCAAGATACATGGATGCAATTTGTTATGGTCAAGTGTTTTCCGTCTTCGAGTATGACTAGTACTCTTGGGAAAGGACCATCGTCCCATAACTTGACTTAGCAAGTAGAAGATTTTTATGAATAAATATCTGAGTAAGGGAGTGAACTCTTCCTTTGCCAAATCGGGTTTTGCTTGAGTAGGTTGTTTTAAAGAAATCATAGAAAAATCTGGAAAATAAGTTATAAATCTTTAACCATGTGATCTAGGACACCTCAAGGGTTCCTATCCTACATAAACTTTGAGAAATGCGAAAATGAGATAGCTATAAGCATAGAGGCAACAAACGGGAGTGCAAAAGATGGGCTTGGAAGACAAGGTCAAACGACAGAGGGAAGAGACACTTGATAGCTCAGTCCACTAGTGTCAAAGGAAAGAGGAAACTGATCTTGTGCCTTGGCATGAGGTACCACAAGTGGAGAGGAAACAAGGGCAGCAAGGCTAGGGAGCTATCTAAGTGAAGGTGCCTACAGGAAAGGATGGATGCTAGGCGAAAGAAAGGGGCGAGTTTAACCGACCATCTTGGAATCCATAGAAGCAAAAGGGTCAAAGGACGTATCCTCCATAGTAGTGGATAAAATTCAGGAAAACAAATAGAAAAATGAGATAGTCGAAAACTATGTGCAAGGATGAGAGGCAAACACGACCTGAGAACGCATTATCGGGCACAACTCAAGACCTATGTAAGATAAGCAAAAGTAGTTAGATGGTTGCATGGAAATTTAATTGTGACATGAGTGGCATACATGTATATGAATGCCTTAGTATTTGCTCTCTTACTATGTATGTCCCGAGTGGGCCGTGCACTTGGGACTCTTACATAGATAATGGATTGCAACTTTAGCTAGAAAGTAAGGTTCCTACTCTAAATCCAGGCCAAAGGTCAGGTAGTGAACGGGTAGTACATTAGGAGTCTCGACCCTACCAAAGCATGGGTTATACCCTCTACTAATACTAACACAACCCTAGACAAGAGGAACAGACTGACAACTCATCCTACACCAAAGCCATAGAATGAGAAATCGGGACTATCCTTTTTGGACTGTAGGTGGACTTAGGAGAGGAGAAGATGCATGCTTTTAGATGCTCATTCATGCGAATATGCCTTGCAACTTTTACTTGCATTTTTTATTTAGCCTGATGGAGAAATGTGTGATTTCGACTCTAGTTTTGCCTATTTTTTTCTTTTATTTTGTGAATTTTAGATTAAACTAATTTAGAGAAGCAAACACGTCTCTACTTTTCCTAAGATGACAAATGCAAAAAGGAGAAAGAAACATCCAAACATGGCATGCAATCAAGCATACAACAGGCAAAAGACATGACCATGGCATATGCATGTGTCATGTTAATATGATAGTGAAAGGAAGAAACATCCATTACATCAAAAAATATGCAACATGGCATATACAGGTGTGGTGGCATAACAAATGTGTAAAGGAAAACATCCACAAAGCAAGAGGCATGTAGTAGCATCAAGCAAGTAGTAGATAAAAAAGGTAAGAAGCAAGGTAAAGTAAAGCAAGCACAAAAAGTCATTGAAAGCCAAGCAAGCAAGAAAAAGCCAAAGTGAAAGTTGGAGTCTAGTATCCCAACGGAGTTGTCAGTTTCTGTGACCATGTCGACGATTGCTCACAAGTAACGTGAAAGGTCAAACGCACGAAATCGACATGGTCACAGCGAGATGGTGAATCTGAGGAAGGATTTTTGACAGGAAAACACCAAAGAGAATGCAAAAATGGATAAGAAAAATGGAATCACTACCTAGCCTATTAAATACAAAAGACGTGGAAAACTATGCAAGGAAAATGTGACAAAACGATGCAAGAATACAAACAAAGATATATGAATGCTTTATACTAAATGGACGCAACACATACATCATTGCGAGCCAAACAAAGGGTAAGGATTCCTATTACACATGGGGAAGGTGTTAAGCACCCCCATACGCCTGACGCATCGGTCTTTCTTGGCTAATTTACTTGCTCGTGTGGTTTGTGTAGGCAATTGAATGCCAAATAATGTATGCTCTTAGGCAATGTTGTGATGCTTTGCAAATGGATGCATGCTCCTTTGTTATACCTTAATGGATGAATACTTGATGCCATGATGCCATATTAAATGTGTATAAAATGCAGGGAGTAGGATCTGGATGCGAGAAAATCAATATCAAAATAAGTAAGGCATGCAAATGTGTGATTTGGTTTGCTGTCTATTCCAAACCTAGCAACCCACGGTAGTGAGCCACGATGGTAATCTACGATACCCATCCATGGATGTTGCATGCGTTCAAAGTTTATAGAGCAAACCAACGAACGTTTCATCGCACAATGATGGAACAAAATGAAGTAAACATGTAAATGAGCATCGAGGAAGCATGCGTGGATGCAAGTGAATGTGGATGCAGGATTTTTTGCAGAGGAGGGCACGTTCGTGCTCATGCGTTTCGTCGCCTCGCTCATGTCCCTTTGGTTGTATCCGACTTTTCCACTCGACGTATATTGAAGTCAATGTAATCACCACTCTCGATTTGCTTTCATTGGCCCTCGAGACGTCCGAGGAGATGTTATGGTTGTTGCGGGTTCAGCTACCTTAGGGCAATGTTAGTACTGCCTAAGGGTTCCTATGCCAATGAGCTTCTTCGTCTTCCTTTTTCCTTGCAAAATAAATTTAATAATTTATGGATTAATAAGTGTAGCAAACGTATAAATAATGAAGAGGAAACGACATAAAATAAACTGAAACAACAACGTACCTGAAGGACTATTTCTCCTGGATGGACTATATGCTCTGAAATATAATAGATGCAATGCAATAACAAAATATGCAACAAAAATTAAACCCGCTTTTTATAATGCAAATGCATGTGGTGCAAGATGTTGACACAATGTTATCAAAGAACGAGGAAGACTCTAGCTCTCCACAACTCAAAACTTCTTTACTCTCTCTCTCTCAGAATTCCTTCGTATCTGATTCTCTCATATTTCTCTACAAATCCTTTTTCCCAGTAATTTCCCTCCCTCCAAATTCTTGTCCCTCTCAAAGGTTGGAATTCCCACCTATTTATAGAGGTGTGGTATGGTCTATGGATGGCAAGAACTTCAAAAATAACAACATTATACAATTACAATAGAAAACTCCCAATTGCAGAGTGTTGAACGCTACAAGCTAGGCATTCTATGTAGAACACAAGGTTTTGACCATTCTATAACGTAGAACACTAGATATCAGGTGTTCTACAACCTGTTGAAGCTAGCTACCAACACTAGGGGTATAATCACCTATTAATGGCTGATTGAAATTTAATTAAACCCTAATTAAGCCCACACATGATGAATAGACATCTATGAAAGGTAATAATTTGAAGTTCAAACTTTTCTAAATAAGGAAAGTTGCTGACATGGAGGCCTAGGTCATTATATGTAGAACGCCAAGAAATGAGCTTTCTACGTAGAACATGACAAAATTTGGTCGAGAAATCAATGGGCCTAAATTGCTAAAATCAAGGGATAATGAAGATCTCCGTAAAAGGTATGGGACGACACTGGAACTTGAAAATCATTCACGTCTATAAAAGGTAAGTAGGCTAAAATGGGAACAAATCTGCTCTGGGTCATAAAACGCTCTAATCACTGTATTCAACATAGAATGCTGGATATCTAGCGTTCACTGTTGAACGCTTAGTTCTATGTATTCTATACCTTGGAGAGACTAGCTAAGATTCTAAACTTGGAGAAACAGGACTCTAAGGTAGGGTATTACTATGCAGTGATGCAACATGATTCAAAGAAGATTGAGGAGTGCCCGAAAATAGAATATCTACAGTGAACACTCCCAACGATTAGGATAGAATCCAAGATACTCGGTCTCTTTCCCTGATATCCATGATGCGTCGTCGACGATCCCACTGTGACTCCAAGCTTGTTCATTGTCATGAGGACAGTCGGCAGGAACAAGATGGTTCCTGGGTTGAGAGTTCACTAGAGCATTGGGGAGGAGTCGAGGAACGAGTACACGTGTTGAGATGGGTTGTTCCCTACGCTCAACGACTGTCAGCCTCATGCAAGCATTCGAGAACTCATCACTAGAGCATGTAATGGAAAGGCAAAACAGATGAATGCATATGAATGCGAAGGCAACCAGACCACAAAGAAGCAGATATAACATGCGGTTGTTATCTGTGTGATCAACCTGCAGTTGCAGATCGTGCAAGGAACACGCGATGGTCCTATTGCTAGTCCTGTCACATGGATTCTTGGCTTATTTCTTTGCATATTTGACCAATAGACTCAGGTTTGTGGTTTTGAGTGGATTCTAGGTATTGGATAGTTTTTAGAATGTTGGGTTGGTTTCAGTGTTGGAAATGCCTCGTTGCAGCTGAAGCAAGCTCTTCCAAAGGGATCTATTAACAAGTGGTTGCAAAATCGGAGTGTCTACACATTCATTATTTGTTTTTTAATGTCTATTGTTATTTGGTAATATTTCTTATATGTGAACAAATTCCAATGAAGAAAAACTGATTGACAATCATTTCTCTATTGTATACTTTCAACTTTGTTGTGAAGAAGTAATCGTTGAAGAATAATCTC
>JAMKQA010247853.1:0-14787 GCA_024699735.1 Posidonia australis
GCCTGAGGGCCGACATTTGTCCCTACCGCGGATTATTTTTCTCCTTTTTGATTTTCACGATTTTCTCATGATTTCATACACCGTTTTGCACGTTCGTTTAGTCATGTCACATCCATACACATTAGCATGATTAGAGCATGATCTAGGTTTAGCAAACATTCATCTAACCCTCAGCAAGCAATAGGACTAGAAAAACCTAGTTTCTCGGGCGTACAAGGGTGCCTAACACCTTCCTCGTGCGTAATAGGAATCCTTACCCATCCTCTGGTTAGTAGATATCCAGCCTTTCCATCTGCATCCTATGCATTCCTATTTTTGTGGTTTTCCTCGTCTTTCCCTTAAAAGACTACGTAGCGACTCCCCCTTTTCTTTTTTCTTTTATCCTATTCTTGCGCCTTCGCCATCTTGGCGTGGCTGTGATCTCCTCCTCCCCCCTCTTTCCGAGTCGGTCACGGTCACACATATATATCAATATCAATCAACCATTCAAGCAATCAACCATCAATGCAGTATAATAATATATTATCTCCACAAATGCAATTAATGAAATACATGTGGTACCACTAATCAAGAAATTGTGATAATTTGTGAGAAATGAATAGTTGTAAATGAATAACAATAAATCATCAAATTCTGTAACATAAAGGATTATTATATTACTATTTGTGAGAATGCAATGTAATAACATATTATCTCCACAAATACAATTAATGAAATACACGTGGCACCACTAATCAAGGAATTGTAAATGAATAGCAATAAATCATCTGTAACGTAAGGGATAATGTAATGGCTGATTTTTGTGAAATGAATAGTGGTAAATGAATGACAATAAATCACCAGATTTTGTATCATAAGGGAGAAAGGGCTGATTTCTGAGAAATGAAGTTCATATATAATGAATCCACTATTTCATCCCTTGTTACTCTTTGGATTTCAAGCTACACTTTTACTTTAAGCTTCATATTTGACTAAGACGCAGAATATTGTGAGAGTCCTCTAATATTTCTACACAGAGGTAAGCCTATTTCCTCATTTCGTGTCTTCGTATTTTAGATTTTTATTTTGAGCATCTCATTGCTATGTTTAGTAGATCGAATGTTGAGGAAAAAAAACGTATAATGCATGAATTAGATAATTAGATATTACTAAATTTGAAACCTTAGGAGAATTAGATGTTGAACACATCATCGCGCGAGTTATAAATATATAAAATAGAGGAACCACAGTTTACATGCATATATAATTATAAATATCTCTAGAGAAAAACCATTGCAGTACTAATATGATCATCCACAATCACATGACATAAGATTTTCTTCAATATTAATTATCACCTTTTACTAGATGTACGTAGTTCTACATATTGATGAAAGAAAAGTTAAGCAACATATGAAATTTAAAAAAGGAACATAAATAATAAACTTAATCTGTCAAATATATTGTTATACATTTTTGAATAAAAATAAATTAATTTTTAAGATCAAATTTTAAATATAAAGTTAAATTAATTTATTTTATATCTTTTACTATTCATGCATTGCACGTGTCAGGTTACTAGTATGGTGCAAAAGGTGTGTTCATCTAATAAAGGTTCAAAAATTTAAGGGACCAGCAATCGTAGATTTCCAAACACCTCTATGCATAATAAAGGATTGCATTTAGTTTCACGAAATGTTGTGGAGAACTGAACAAGAATGATACTGAAGTTGGGAGATCATTACCTATTTCTTATATGGAAAAATGTAGAATCAGAAATTGGAGAATTCTAACGATGGTTGTGGGCCTGCAATGTTGTTTAATGGAGACCTTGCAAAATAAATATTGGTAGGAGCTGAATTACTCATGAAAGTTATTGTTGTTCCTACATCAAGTTCAATAAACTAATCTGACATCAGTTGAGATTTTATCCACACTCAAACGATCATCTTACCAAGTTAAGCATGACTCTTCCACTTCCTATAACTCCTATTTCTTCATCTTCTACATCAGGTTTTGTACCTCATTCTTCAGTTGCATAGAATTCCAAGTCCTATGGTGCTATGACGGGAGTCATCAATAGCAATCGTAATCAAGGTAGCTCAGAAGAATCTTAACTTGAAGAACCTAGGAGTAAGCTAGCAAAAGTAAGGAAGGCGAGGTTCTTAATTATGTACGACGACTAATATTCAATCATCAGAGCCACAATGAAAACCTTGGCTTGGAATTGTAGAGGTGGGAGTAGTGGTCATGCAATTTGTCACTTGTCTTCTCTTCATGTTGCTTCTTCACCATTTATAGCTATTGTTCTGAAATTCATTGTCCTAAAGGTTCTTCTCTAATTTTAATTTCCAACTTTCTCTTTCTAATTATCACATTATCCCTTCTATTTGTCAGTCTATGGATTTATGACTTTTTGTGGGAAAATTGAGTTCCAATTTCCATTGAATCTGATAGTGACAATATCATTATTGTGAAAATTTCTAATTCCCCTCCTATTGGATTTTGGTATCTTGTGTGTTTAATCGGACTCCTTGCAAAATCACATGTGGAACACCATTCTGTATCTATCCTCTGCCTTTACTATTTTATGGATTTGTGTTAGAAATTTAAATGCAATTTTTTTTTTGAAAATGGTAAGATAGTACTAATTTTTCCCTTGACTATGAAAACCACCACCATGAGATATAAGATGTCCAAAATTACAGACCATCATGGAACTGAAAGTTCCCATCAAAAAGAAACAAATGAAATGTACCCAGCTCTAACCAAATAACACAATTGTTATCCACCACAAAAATGACAAAAATGATGCATAATACATTGATTAATAGGATATTAATCACTCGGTAGCTGCATCCCCTGCAGAGCTAGGAGACAAAAGAAGATCAAAGATTCCCATGGAGGAATCAGAATTGAGGACTTGAGCCTGCTCCATGGTCCAAGTTTGCTACATAGCTGTAACAAAGTGCAAGATTTCCTCCTTTTCAAAACCTGTAGCCAGATTTTCTATCCATTGATGCATTAGAGAAATAATATCATTAATAATTAAGGTACAGGGCTTACTGCAACCTCTAAAACTTCTATTATTACGTTAATTCCATATTAACCAGAATATGACTTGAATCAAGACATACCACCCAAACTTGGTAAAGTTAAAGTTAAGTGGAGGAGGGAAGTTAAACAGATAAGCTATTTGAAAAAAACCAGGAAACATAGAGGAGGAAGTGAAAAAAATCCAAATTACCTTTGCAAAAGAACAATGAATGAATAGGTGTGTGTTGGCTTCACCATGCATGTTACAGAGAATACAAACATCAGAATCCCTCCAACCTCTCTTGCACAAGTTGTCTTTTGTTAAAATGTACCAGCCATGAACAGAGCTTTATCTTTAAAGACGCCCAACTTTTCCAGATTTTCCTTGTAATGGGAATCTAATACCTCCATCATTTAAAACTTTGTAGCAGGAATTAATTGAAAATATTCCATCTGAGGTTGGATTCCACACCAGGTTATCCCTACCAAGTATTAGAATAGTTTCATACAGTAAATTTGCCAGCATATTTGCCTACAATTGGATATGTGATAGATTACCTTGTAATACCTTAGATAAATAAAATAGACTACCAAACTCATTCCTAAATAAATCTACAGTTTTCTTAACTAAAACTTTCTTATATTTTGCTGCAATGTATAATTTAGGGAATTTGATTTTAAACTTTTCTCCATTCCACCAGTTACTTTCCCAGAATATGACATTATCACTGTTATTTACTTGGAAAGAGGAGAAGCAATTGATAATGTCAAAACAAGCTTTAATATCTTGCCATAAAGGGGAACATTTATTTACAGAGGAATTTAGTAAAGCACTCGACCAAGCTCTAAAGAAATATCTAGCCTTTAAAAGTTCTCTCCATTTCAGATTTGAAGAGTCAAAAATTAGTTGCCATAACAATTTGTTTTTAAGAGCAAAACTGAATTTTCTTAAGTTTATGATCCCCCATCCCTTTTGAGCTTTTGGTCTAAATAAGGATGCCCAATTGGCTAGGTGGAAGCCATTTTTAGAATGTGAGAATGAGTTCTAAAGGATTCTACATCTAAGCTTGTCAATTTCCATCTCCACTTTAATAGGTAAATAAAGCATTGATAGATAATATGTAGGAATAGTTGTAGACATCCTAATTTTGCAAGTAGTCCCCTCTAGAATGGACTTTTGGTTGGTGGACTCTCAATTACTTTTCCCCATGACCAACTTGACAACCTAACCAAGTCCTAAACCCAAAACCTAATTCAAAACTTAATCCAAAACCGTAAACCTAATCCAAAACCCTAAAACTAACCTAAACCAAATCCAAAACCCTAAACCTAATCCAAAACCCTAAACAATTCAAAACCTAATCCAAAACCCTAAACCTAATTCAAAACCTAATCCAAAACCCTAAACCTAATTCAAAACCCTAATCCAAAAACCTAAACCTAATCCAAAACCCTAAACCTAATTCAAAACCCTAATCCAAAACCCTAAACCTAATCCAAAACCCTCAAAACCAAAACGGGACGTTTGGAGACTGTGCTCTGGGGATTGGGGGCGATTCTCTCTGAGGAATGGGGCGACTCCAGGCACCCTTGATTTGGAGACTGTGCTCCCTAGCTTTCTCCTCGTGAAGGTCATGTCGTTTGCTTTTGGCGTGTATCCTCTCCTAGGGCTGGATCAGCTCGGTGGAGATTGATCTAGCTCCAGGTTGTTCTGCATTGGGATGGCTATCCTCGCGCCTTTGGGTGTGGCTACACCGGTGGCAGAGCCTAGGGATTGCCAGAAAGGCATAGGCATTCCGCCTTCTAATGATCCCCTTATATCACCATTGAAATTCAGTAATCCTAGAGCTACCCCTGAGAAACGCTGTCACTTATCCTTTGCTGCAGCTACACGCGAGTCGCATCAAGCTCCCCTTTTCCCTGTTGTGCTGGTGAGGAAACCGGTACTGATTGATGGTGAGGATGTTATTCAAGTCTCACTTGAGGAGGTGAATCAGATGGCAGCTCCTTTCTCCTGGACTTTGATTGGCAAGTTTACTACGGGCAAGCCTACATTGATGGAGGTCCTTACTTCTATAAAGAATGTCATGACCTTTCAGGAGGAAATCTTCCCTGTGGCGTTTCATTAGAGGCACATTTTGATACGCTTCACTAATAGGGAGGATTTCGTTAAAGCATATATAAAAGATGCTTGATTTATCAAAGGAAAAAGAATGAGAGTTTTCAGGTGGTCTCCCAATTTCACGATTGGCTCTGAGTCATCGTGCACTCCTGTTTGGGTTGGTCTTCCTGCACTGAGAGCTCATTTGTATGATCCTGGTGCTATTCAATCCTTAGCAAGTTCGCTTGAGAAGTTTTTATGAATGCACAAAGATGTGACCAATTTCACTAGGCCTAGCTATGCGTATGTTTGTGTAGAAATGGATCTTGCTAAGCCTGTGAAGAAGTTCCTAACTATTGATAATGGAGGCCAGATGATCAAATAGGAGGTGGATTATGGTAGGTCCCTGCCCCCGTACTGCCAGTTCTGCTCCATGATTGGGCATTTGTCTTCAGATTGTAGAAGGCAGAAGTTGGTTGAGCATACGGATAAGCCTAAGAATGATGGATATCCTATAGGCAAGGAACCAGTGGAGAGGAAGGGTAATAGTACTACTGGCCAATTCAAAAGTGCCAGAAAAAGAGCGAATAGGAAATTCAAATTTGGGGGAAGTTAAGATTGCTAAGAATTTGAAGACGGGGATACCAGGGATCAAAATTAATGATGTTAGCAAGGATGAACAAATTGAGAAAGGTTTGGTGGAGGTGAAGAAGCTTCCTCTCGTGACTAATAAAGGTAAGGCTTTGGCTCAGGATGAGACCTCTTCAGGTTGCCTAGAAGAAGGGGGCTGGTCAACTGTTGTAGGTAAGAAGAATTGTAAAGTGGGGTCTTCTAGCAAAGGGGCGGTCAGGGAGTATGTCTCTGGTTGTCTGAAACCAGTCCAGACGTAGTCAAAGGAAGCTAGAGGAGTACCCAATGAGGCCTGTAAGGATGTACCTAGCGGTTTTGCTGAGCCTCAAGTGGATGGGGAGCCTAATACTGGGTTTCAAGCAGAAATCAGGGTGGAGATTAAGCCAGGCAATGCCATTAAGAAGTTAGCTGGATCCAAGGTTTTTGCTGTCAAGAAAGCGAAGGAGATAGCATCTATTAAGGTGAAGTCTAATGCTGAGATGGAAAAAAGGATGGAGGAGCCTAAACTCTCTGGAAGACCAAAGGTTCAACAAGATGTCCTTCCATGGGAATTACAAAATAAAAGGTTGGAGAAGTTTCTCCACCATCAATCGAAAGTTCTGAACAGGATTGAGCAACCAGCTGGGGAGATCTCTCCAATCCTACTCAACTCAAAGGCTGAGAGGGCAAGTCCCATGGATTTAGATATTTCAACTATGGCTCAACATAAGTTGTTGTCCAAGGAAAAGAAGGTGGAAATCAAGCAACAACAACACTTCACTGGTAGAGAAGATTTGCGTGCTGATGTTATTCCTGTGCTGGGATCAAAGGAAGATATGGTGGAAAAGGTTACTGCTGGAATGGTTGCTGATTACAATAGTGGAGAGGTAGAGGTGTATTCCTCTACTACTAAACCTGGAGTTGGTTTGAAAAATTTATTTGATCAGTCTAGTTTGGACAGCAAGAAGGAGGGTCTCCTTAAATCCCATGCAAAAGAATCGAAGCCTATTACATCTGATCAGGACCATCTCTTTGGCTCCAGAAGGAGTATTAAAGATGATATTAAAATGCTATGGGATACAAATTATTCTATGGCTGAAATCAAGGATGCTTGTCCTTCCCTTATAGCTATTGCTGCTCAAATGGAGTTGGACTTTAGAGAATTGTTGGTGGCGAATCATGATCCCAGTAGTGATGATGGCTCGAATCTAAGGAGGTTTGTGTTATCGACACTGCTTTGATCCAACCTTCATCGAGACTAACAAACAAGGGGTGCTACCTGATGGTTGTTCTGACGAGTCAGAGCCTGAATTTGAGGAAGTTAAAGGGTCCAAGGATTCCTCCTGGATTCTTGGGAGTGAAATGCAATTAGAGGAATTTATAGTTGGTGCTGAGGTTCTTGCTTCAGATACGCGATCCAGGATTCCAGAAACTATCTTTGATGATGGGGATATGATCTTGGATAGCAAGAGTAGGAAATGTAATGCTCCTAGGCCAATGGTACAGAGGTATAACCTGAGGAGTAAGACTAGGACTATAGCAAAGTTCTTCAGTCAGTCGCATCATTCTGATAATGAGAGTTATGTTTAATACAATCATTTGGAATTGTAGGGGGACTGGCAATACTCCCACTATATCTCATCTTAAAGATTTAATTAAAAAACACAAAGTGGAGCTAGTTGGCATTCCTGAACCCATGGTTGGGGAGGGGAAGGTGGCTAGTGTCTGTAAACTGCTTCGGATGGACAATTTCTGGGTTAATTCAACCTCTGGATCCAAGATTTGGGTGTTCTGGAAGAAGTCCCTTTCTCTTACTATTATTGAGGAGTCTGATCAAGCCTCAACAGTTGCTGTTCATGACATTTCTGGGCAGATTGGTCAGTTTACTTGTGTCTATGCATCGTGTGATCAATACAGAAGGAGAGACTTGTGGGTGGATCTGCTTAATGTGGGAGCTGCCACCACAATACCTTGGTTTCTGGGAGGAGACTGGAACTGTGCTCTTAATTCTTCGGAGCTTATTGGTGGAAAGGATTTTGATTTTCCTTTTGCTGATGACGTTGGAGACTTTATTCAGTTTACAGGCCTTGGGGAACCTCACCACTCTGGCAACCTCTTCTCCTGGTGTAACTCTCAGCAAGGTATTAACAGGATCTACAAAAGGTTGGATAGGGTGTTAGGGAATGCTGAATGGTTGGATTTGGCATCACATTTTGTTTCGTACCTGGATAGAATCTTCTCTGATCATGCCCCTATGTTGATCTCTACTCAAGCACCGTGGTCTGGTGGACCTAGCCCGTTTAAGTTCCAGTCTCTGTGGGTTGAACACCCTGAATTCTTGGACTTTGTGAGAGACAAATGGAATCATGTTGCTACTTCTTCCCCATTCTTTAATCTAAGCATGAAACTCAAGGGGCTCAAACAGAGCCTGAAATGGTGGAACAAGCATATATTTAGGAATGTTACTCAGAGAAACGACTATCTCCTTTCTAAGATGTCCAGTCTGGATGTGTATCTTCAGGAGGTATGGGATGAGAATGTTTGGGAGCAATACTTGTCTACTAGACAAGAGTATATGGAGAATGAAAGGCAGCTGGAAATTTTTCTTAAACAGAAAGCTAGAGTTCAGTGGTTGTTGGTGGGAGATAGGAATAGCAGGTATTTCCATTCTATTCTTCAAGATAGACGTAGAAACAACGTTTTTTCCAACTTACTGGAAGCTTGTCTCAATGACAGACCAAAGATGTTGCAGAGGGGGAGGGCTTTTTTCATGAATCTTCTTCAGGAGGAAGGATGTTTTCTTGATCCAACACTTTTGGAAGTTATTCCACTTGTGGTGAAGACAGAGGAGAACAAGATTCTCAAATCCATTCCTTCCAGTGAGGAGATTAAGAAGACCATCTTCTCTATGGAGCCTGAAAGCTCACCCGACCCTGATGGATTTACTATGTTCTTCTTCACTTTTTGCTGGGATATTGTGGGAAAGGACTTGGTTGAGGTTGTTCAGGCTTTCTTCAATGGGAGTCCTCTTCCAAGATGTTGGAAAACCACATTTTTAACATTAATTCCGAAGAAGGACCAGGTTTATGATTTTTCTGACTTTAGACCTATCTGTCTTTGCAATGTTTGCTATAAAGTGATTTCAAAGATTTTGGCAAACAGGCTGAACTCCTTACTGCCTAAGCTTATCTCTCCAGAGCAAGGGGTGTTTGTTAGTGGAAGGCTTATTCATGAAAACATTGCCTTAACTCAAGAACTCATTCAACACATTGACCATGGTAAAGACGGCAGTAATGTCGTGCTAAACATTGATATGGAGAAAGCTTATGATAGGCTCAATTAGGATTTCTTAATTGGAGTGCTTAGCAAGTTTGGCTTTGATGAGATGACTCTGAGTCTTATCAAGCAATGTGTGGTGGCTTATTCTTATTCAGTGATTGTTGATGGCTCTTCCACGGAGTTCTTCACGGGGTCGAGAGGGTTGAGACAAGGTGACCCTATCTCACCTACTCATTTTGTCTTAGCTGAGGAGGTGTTGAGTAGAGGCATATCCAAATTGCAAGAGAATGGTAGCCTTCTTCCGTATTTTGTGCACAAGGACTGCCCTATTATCACTCATTCCCTATTTGCAAATGACACCATGGTTTTTCTGAATGGGAGAAAAAAGTTTGTGAAGGCCATTATGGATTTCTTGCTTGATTATCAATTAGCTTCAAGACAGAAGATTAATCCAACCCAAAGTTTCTTCCTGGTCTCTCAGAACCTAGATAATTCTCGAGTTAAGATGGTTCAACAGTTAACTACGTTCCCTAGAGGCTCCCTTCCATTTACCTATCTTGGATGCCCTATATTCAAAGGCATGAGTAAACAAATCTATTTTGAGGGATTGGTGAATAAGATCTTGCAGAGGGTCAAGGGGTGGAATGCCAAATGCTTTTCCCCAGGGGTAAAATCATTCTGATTAAACATGTGCTGTCTAGTATTCCTATCCACATGCTTTCCATTTTCGACATCCTTGGGGTTGTCCTTGATAGGCTGAATAGGATTTTTGCCAACTTTCTTTGGGGAGATCAGGAAGGCACTCACAAGATACATTGGGTGCCTTGCAACACAGTCTGTTCTAAATTTGCAGAGGGTGGTTTCGGGATGAGGAATCTTAGGGATGTTATGTTTGCTCTTCGCATGAAGTTGGCTTGGAGGGTGAGAATCGGGAATTCTCTCTGGGCAGTTTTTATGAAGGGGAGATATAGTGAGATGGCTGAGGATCCTTCTCTTGTTAAGGGTCCTGCTAGATGGAAAAGACTTCAGGAGGCTTGGATTGCAATGAGGGATCATATCGAATGGTCTATTGGTCAGGGAAGGGTCAGCTTTTGGTTTGACAATTGGTCCAATCTGGGCATCCTTGCTGAGATTACGAATACCCACATTCAGAACCCAACCCTTACTATAAGAGAGGCTTTCTAGAATTTCTCTTTTATATTTAATCTTCGGCTCCCTAATGATATTCTATATGGTATACTGGATCTTCAGATTGATATAAATAAGGAAGATGACTCTTTGATCTGGGATCTTAATGTGGATGGCTCGTTCACGGTCAAGTCTGCTTGGGATTTGTGTAGGGTCAAGAAAGATCTTGTTTGGTGGGTCTTAGGCATCTGGGTTGCCTTCCTACCAACCAAAATTTCGTTCTTTCTCTGGAAACTATATTGGGGTAGACTTCCTACGAATGATAAAATTCAGGAGATGGGTTTTGCCCTGCCATCCAAATGTGTATGTTGCAAGTCTGGTCAACAAACGGAAAATGTTTGTCATCTATTCTTTGAAGGGGAATGGGCCTCCATCTGCTAGAAATGGTTTACCAGTTGCTTTTAGTTGGGCATTTTGTCAGAATACTCTTTTTCCCAATGGTTGCACAAACTTTTTACCAAGAGGGGTAAAGAGTCCTTCCTTCAGAAATTCCAACGCTTAATGGCAGCTACTGTGCTCTGGGAATTATGGAAAGCCAGGTGTTCCAATAGGCATGGGGGCAAAGTCCTTTCTGTCTATCAGATTCTTTTGAACATCAGAAGTTGGACGACAGACTTTGGCTTTCTACTGAAGAACCTCAAGTGTATGAATGAAGAGGAAGTTAACTTTCTTCATAATTTTAATATCTCGAGTATTTCCACAGTCAAGCTTTCTCACATCATTGTCCACTGGACTAAACCTCCCATTGATGCATTCAAATTAAATGTTGATGGGGCTGCTAGAGGTAACCCTGGTCCTAGTGGTGGTGGTGTGGTGTTATCAGGGATCACTGCGGTAGATTTATTGCTGCATGTACAAATTTCTATGGTAGATGTACTAATATGGTGGCTGAATTCAAAGCTTTGAAGGATGGCTTGGCATTGTACCTGCAGCTGGGGCTAGAGCTGTCTGACCTGGTTATTGAATCAAACTCGAAGATCCTTGTCAATATGCTACAGGTGGGTCGTTGTTTCGACTGGAGGCTCCGGAATGAGTGGAGGGGAGTCTCTAACCAGGTGAAGCAAACAAGATCTATTTCTCACATTTTCAGGGAGGCAAATGCGTTAGCGGATTTTTTGGCTAATTTCTGCATTGACTCTCAGCAGTTCAAAAGAACGTGTAATGTATTCGAGCTTCCGAATTATGTCAAAGGGATTCTGTGTTTGGAAAAGGATGGCTTGCCCTACCTACGTATCAAGCGCAAATAGTCTTCTCTCTTTGTCTTTTTTGTTTAGGTGCTTCGACACTTTGGACTGGACGACCTTATATTTGGGGTGGGCATGTGTTGTAATCATGCTCTTCCTCTTCCCTATGGGGTTTTGGTTGAGGTCCTCCCTATATGTAATTCTAATCTTTTTGATCCATAGTTATAAAATATAGGGTCACTTGGGACTCGATAATTTCCAAGACCAAAAAAAAAAAAAATCCAAAACCCTAAAACTAACCTAAACCAAATCCAAAACCCTAAACCTAATCCAAAACCCTAAAACAAACCTAAACCTAATCCAAAACCCTAAACCTAATTCAAAACGTAATCCAAAACCATAAACCTAATTCAAACCCCAAAAACCCTAAAAAACCCGAACTACTGTTCCGTTCCGGGGGCGACTGTTTCGGGGATTGAAGGCGATCCCCTCCGACTAGCTTGCCCTGGCTTCTTCACCCATTGCGCCCTCCCTTCCGTGCTGTCCCATTTCCGCTCCCCTTTTGCTGTGTGTGCTTTCGCTTTTTCCTAAACCTGGGGCTGGGTCTGCTCTCTAGAGCTCGATCTAGCTCCAGGTCGGGGCTTAAGGATGTCTACTCCTTTAGCGTCTAACCGTCCCCAGGGCAGCCCTCCTGCCGACCCCCTGGCTTCATCTTTGATCTTCAATAACCCTAGAGCGGCCTCTAAGAAGCCCCGCTCTCTATCCTTCGCTGCTGCTACTCGTGATTCGCATAGAGCCCCCTCCTTTCCTGGGGTGCCGGTCAGGCAGCCGGTTCTCTTAGACGGTGAAGAAGTCATTCAATTCTCCATCGAGGAGGTGACCCAGATGGCTACACCTTTCTCATGGACCTTGATCGGCAAGTTCTCTACTGGCCGCCCTTCTCTTATGGAGGTTCTCACATCAATGAAGAAAGTCATTACCTTCTAGGATGATATTTTCCATGTGGCTCTTGATCAGCGTCACCTACTGATCTGCTTCTCCAATAGGGAGGATTTTGTGAAAGCCTACATTAAAGATGCTTGGTTCATCAGGGGGAAACGCATGCATGTTTTCAGATGGTCTCCCAACTTTTCGATTGGCTCTGAATCTTCGTGCACTCCTGTTTGGGTAGGTTTTCCTGCTCTAAGAGCTCACTTGCATGACCCAAGTGCGATTCAATCCATTGCCAGTTCGCTTGGGAAGTTTCTCTGTATGCACAAGGATGTGACCAACTTCACTAGGCCAGGCTATGCCTCTGTCTGCATTGAAATGGATCTTGCTAAGCCTGTGAAGAAATTCATTACAATTGATAATGGTGGACAGTTGATCAAGCAGGAGATTGATTACGGCAGGTCATTGCCTCCTTTCTGTCATTTCTGCTCTATGATTGGGCACTCTCCTTTAACCTGCAGACACCAGAGCTTGGCTAAGGCCTCGTCTCAACCCCTAAATGTTGAACCCAAACCTCACAATGATCTGGAGGAGGGTCAGAGTACCGCTACAGCTGGCAAATCCAAAAGTGCCAAAAAGCGCGCCAACAGGAAATTCAAATTGGGGGGAGTCAAGATAGCTAAGCCTCAGAGAGTTGGGTTAACAGGAATCAAAATCAAGGATAATACTAGGTTACCACCTTCTGATCTTGGGCTGGAGGACACTCCTATCCTCCCTCCTGTGGCGAACAAGGGAAAGGCAGTGGCCATTGACAGCACTCCCTCTGGTTATGGGACTGGCGGGTGGTCCACGGTCACTAGAAACAAGAAGGAGAATGTTGGACCCTATCCTAAGCCCAAGGAGGCTATCTGCATCCCTTCTGTTTCTGGCATTGTGGTAGCTGCTCCTGCCACTGATACCTTGGTAGAGGCTACGTCTTCCAAGTCTGCTCAGAAACCTACTGGGAAGGTAGCTAAGGAGCGGTTTCCTAAAAGGGTGAACTTTTCCCTGGATGAAGCTGACTTACTTCTGAATGCCAGGAATAATGCAAGCAAAGAACTTAGAATGGAGGAGCCTTCGATCTCTGTTAGACCTCTAGTGTAGCTCGAAGATGACCTTCCCTGGGACTTACAGAACAAGAGGCTTGAAAAGCTCCTGAATAAGCAATCCCCTGCCTCCCTTAACCAATCCACGGTCCCCCTCAAGCTGGATCCTTCCACTAGGGAGCTTTCCCCCATCCAAATCCTCTCCTCGACTAGTGGGATGTGCCACCTAGCTCCTTCTACTTTTGACTGTGCTCCTCCATACCTCTGGTCTAAGGAATTGAAGGTGTCCTCCCTTCAGACCTTCCCACCCAGAGGGGATGTCCTGTGTCCTGAGCAGATTCCGGTGCTGAGTTCCAAGGTAGACATGGTGGCTCTTGTTAAAGATGGTGAAGCTGCGGACCTCAGCCATGTGATCGAAGTGCTCACTCCTTCTTCTAATCCTGTTGCTGGATTGGATAACTTAGAGGTCCAGTTCTGCACGACCAGCAATGAAGAAAGTCTCCCTCTGGCACAAGTTTTACAGCCCATCTCCTCTGATTATGACCACCAGTTTGGCTCGCGTAGGAGTATTAAAGATGATATTAAGATGCTGAGGGATGCCAAGTATTCCATGGCGGAAATCAAGGAGGCCTGTCCTGCTCTGATTGTTGTTGCTACCCAGATGGAGCTTGACTTCAGGGAGCTGTTGGTGGAGGAACATCAGCCTTCCCGGCATTGCTCTAACCCATCATTCATTGAATTCAATAAATCTGGGGTCCTCCCTGCTGGTTCCTTAGTGTCTCCTGAGCCCCCCTTGGAAGAAGTTGATGGGTCCAGGGATCCTTCTTGGATTCCTGGGAGTGACGATCATTCTGAGGACGCTCTGGAAGATGTGGTGATCCTTACTCCGGATTCCAGGTCCAGGATCCCTGAATCTGTTTTGGATGATGGGAGTAAACGCTTGGAATGTAGGTCCAGCTCTTCCAAATCCAAGACACGTAGATATAACTTGAGGAGTAAGACTAGGACTCTGGCTAAGTTCTTCAGTCAATCTCACCAATCCGACAATGAGAGTTATGTTTAATACACTCATATGGAATTGTAGGGGGATTGGTAACTCTTCTACTCTGGCACATCTGAACAGCTTAATTCGGAAACACAAAGTGCATTTGGTTGCTCTACTGGAACCCATGGTTGGGGAAGAGAAGGCTCCTAAGGTCTGTAGTCAGCTTCAGATGGACAACTTCTGGGTTAACTCTCCCTCTGGATCCAAGATCTGGTTGTTCTGGATGAACCCTCTATCCCTTTCTATCATTGAAGAGTCGGACCAAGCCTCTACATTCTCCATTCTCAGCTCCTCTGGTCCCTGTTTGCAGTTTACTTGTGTCTATGCTGCGTGTGATAGGTACAAAAGGAG
>JAMKQA010247854.1:0-32937 GCA_024699735.1 Posidonia australis
ACATATTGATGTTAAGTTCCATTTCCTGAGGAATGAGGACAGGATCATGATTCTGAAGATTTGCACTAAAGAGAATCCAGCAGATATGTTCACCAAGGGCGTTGTGGAGAGTAAGTTCAAGCATTGCTTGGACTTACTAAATGTCTACTGTTGCTGCTGGCCCTTCGGGGTCTTTTTTTTGGTGTCTCTCTCTTTTTGTATTTTAGGTGGAGGTTGATTCAAGACAAAGTGGAGATTTGTGAATGTGTCTTGAATATTATATATGTGTAAGGGCATTTTTGTCATGGATGATTAGCCACTATATAAGGCCATCCAATGCTCTTATTAGGGTTGACTCTTTTGTAAGACAACAAGAGGAGATTTCCTGTGGAGGCTCTGCAAGTCCTAGGGACGGCCATCCCTTTGTTCCTCCTTCCTCCTCTCTTGTACTCCACCATTTGAAGTTAGTAAGAAACAAAGAAGAGACACCCGTAGACGTACCCACCTTTAGAGAATCACATAAAAGCGTTGGTTTGTATGAATTGCTATTTTAGTCTCTATTCTTTCCTTCTACACGTGCCAAACCTATTTGAATCCGCTGTGCTTAGGCTCCTTTGGGCATAACATAAACTTTTGAAAATCATGATGGTATATATGAAGTATTGACCATTTCTGTCTTCTGATGCTGTACATGTGAAAACACCGAATCTTATCTTATTAGAGTTGACCTGTCCTTTTTCCCCTCGTTTGAGGTGAAGGGCTCATGGGACTCACCGAGCATGTTTGCACTTAAGCATTTTGTCATATAATAGTTCTTCAAGTTGGTATATATCAATCAGCATCAAGGGTTACAAAATGATTTGAAATTGAATTAGTGTTCGATATACCAAGACTTTGTGAGAAGTACAAAAAATATTATTTATACAGGTTGTTATTCTCAACATGTAAGAACTGCCCTAACAATATAGATACATTAATACCAAAAAACTTGAACAAGTGTGACATAGTTATACTACAGGTCGTTTATCATCATGAAGCCATCTTAATAAAGAAATAGATATTCTAATGTTGATAGCCTTTTCTTCAACCGACAATCTTTAAAATATATCTTCAATTATCATGTGCTTATCAACCGATTTATTTGTATCCGCATGGAATCATTATTATCTAATTCTAAGCAGTAGTTGATGAATGAAGCATTTCATTGCATCAATTTTAAAATGTATATCTTCGGGATCATATCAACCGTTTAATATGGAGTGCTTTATTTTAATAATCCCCAACTTATTATCAACACTACATATGAATGTTAACAATTTTTTTACAATTGCAACTTCAAACTTTTATCCACAATTAACCAACTGTTATGATGCAGTTAGTTAAAGAGAATGGAACTCACACCTCCCTCTCAGGTTTGAATCTCACGGACTGTAGAAAGAAAAAATATATATCTACTGTGATTTCAAAAGAAAAACTTTTATCCACAATTATTACAATGCTTATTAAAAGTGAATTATGAAAGTAGATTAAGGTGATTCTTGTAAAGATTCTCTCTAATCAATGATGTCAGATAAACCTCTTCACTCATTACCAATTAATTTTTATTTCCAAGCCCAGAGATCTCGATAAAATGTACGTAATATCGAACTAGTTATACATGCAGGAGACCAAGATGTGGAGAATATTGAATCCTCATTGGTTATGTCAAAATAACTATATAGGACTACAACACAGTATGACTCTCCATTTCTCAATTAATCCAGCTTTCCAGGGTGCATGGTGGTTCTCCATAATTTTTACGGATATATTTTCTAGCGGTATAAGGGCATAGCGGAATCCAACAAGTGGTATGTATGTTTCAAAGTATATATTAACATATCTAATGTTATCAACACTTCATGCTTGTTTAATTTTACCTCTAAATTATCCCATCTTGGACTATATGCATATATATTGAGCGACAGTATATGATCTTTGTATTGTCTTCTTCTCCTCCATTCTTCTTCTTTCACAACAAACCTAAATTCTTCATTGTCGGCAGGACTAACTAGCTAAACAAAATTCCAATGAAAAAGAATGAAGTTGATTATAGGTCTCTATCCTATTTTATTTGTCCCAATTAGCTCAAGGTATACTTCCGGTACCAAGGAGGAAACATTCGCTAGTGCCCACTACATGTGTTTATATATAAATACCACAGAACACAGTACATCGATACATCAGTACTAGTGTGTGTCACTCTTTCTGTCAATTAGGGTTTTCTGTTCCACCCAAACTCTTCACAAGCCATGGGAGATCAGACCAAGAAAGCATCCAACAAGAGCAAGGTACCTAGAGAGCCGGTGAGGCCCCGATGGACGCCGAAGCCGGAGCAGATCCTCATATTGGAGACCATCTTCAAGAGCGGCATGGTGAATCCACCCAAGGAAGAGACTGCCAACATAAGGAGGCTTCTTGAAAAATTCGGCACCGTGGGGGACGCGAACGTCTTCTACTGGTTCCAGAACCGGCGATCAAGGTCGAGGAGGAGGCAGCGGCAGATGCAGCAGGCTCATGATCAGCATACTGGGGAAAACACTTGGTCTGTTGGTAGTCCAATTGTTACTGAAGTAGGTTTTGATGGTCGACCTTCAAGCACATCATCTTTCGTTTCCACTACTACCACTACAACTACCTCTGCGGTCACTGTGGGGATGGCAAATTCATCCTTTGATTCATCGGACTTTGCCAGAGGTATTGATTGGGAGGATCTGTTTTCGATATCGAGGCAGATGGGCTTCTCGGAGATTGATAAGTTCCCGGATTTATCTAATTCTCCTAGTGCTTCCAACTTGCACGGCCAAAGTACTCCTGGTTAGTGCATGTTCAGTCATTTTCCTTTCATATTTTCTCAATTATATATATGTAGTAAGGTGCATGTGGTCTTGTATAGATCTGTCGCAGCTGCCCAAGAAAATAATTTCAAGTCCATGCTATAGATAGTGCTTGCATGAGTTTCCTTTTCTTCAACTTAATTTGTTATTGTATTACACTGGTGTATGGCAATCCTTTGGATCAGACTTTGTAGGAAGCAATCTTGATTAATTTCTGTAGGAATTCTTTCAAATGGAATAAACTTAGAAAAACTACATTACATTTCCAGCCAGCAATATAGGTATATTTCACCAGAATGCTTTTCTTTACTTTTTATTGTATTAAATGCCAAGTCGTTTATAAGATACCCATAATTTTTCCGTTCATTGCTCTTCCGTAATTTGGACTTCAAACGTTCTTCTGAAATGCGTACCCTAGCTCCCTTTGCTGTCGTGCATCTCAGTAGCTTGCAATTTTGATTCTGTTAAATGACTAAATGTCAATCTTTTCAATGCGTTAATTATATGACCATTGAAGACGTCATCAAATGAGAAGTTCATTAATATGTATGTCTGTTTTTATTTATTTATTTATATCTGAACTTAGCACCTGAAGATCCAGAATGAAATGAAATTAGGCCGCGTTAGTGGGAACAAAATAAAATTTTGAAAAATCCCCCAATATTGTTTTACTGATGGATACAAACTTTGGCCCCCTTCTAGAGGAAAAGACATTGCAATCAACTGAGTTTTGAGTTCTTGTACAGTAAAAACATAATTAGTTGTTAGAGAATTAATCGGACAAAATAATTATGAGCTTAATAAATTTGTACAATATATATAAGGCTTTACCACTCATTTCTAATAAATTTTGAAGTACATTGACATCATCAAACTCCTTCCACTTACATACCACAAACGTTTTTTTCCATTAAGTTGTTTTTCAAATAAACGCTTATAATAAAGAGGATTATAAATCACAAAGAAAGGTACACAATCAAACACTCTAGAAATAACACATGAAGAATCCAACCGAACTGTGAACCAAGAAACACCAACGTCACAACTAAATCGATGCTTCAACAATTCAAACGTCGTCATTGCGGAGATAAACCTTATAGAAATAAATATAAAAGAAAGCCCTATAATATATAAAAAAGGAAGTTCGACACAATATCTGAACAACAACCACAAAGACGAACCACAGAAGAGAGAAAAGTAGATCATGGAGGATGGGGAATGAAACCCAATAGAATCCATGATCAACAGATTTGAGGCGAAAGCAAGAAGAAAACCCCCAGCTGGAACCCAAAGCGGACTTCCGAGGGAGGCTGAAGAGAGAGAAATTTCCATAACTGCTACTGGCCAGTTGCGTACAAGTAATGTACAGAATTTTTCCATGAACTGCTATCTGCATTGGAAAAATAGGTGCTATGCACAACTGCTAGATAGTTAGACTGACCAAATGCATGCAGTATTGGTTAATACTATAAATCCATTAATCCTTGCAGGTCATATCACTATCTTCATTAATGGGATCCCTGCTGAAGTTCCATCAGGGCCATTTGACATGAGGGCAGTTTTTGGGCGTGACTTAGTTCTTGTGCATTCTTCCGGGGAAGTAATACCTGTCAATGAAGATGGAGTTTTCTTTCGGGGTCTGCATGAGGGTGAAAGCTATTTCTTGGTAAGCATTACTACCTAGTGATGTCTATGCTGTTTTAGAAACCATATTATTACCATATAAGTACATGGTTATGCAATCTTACAATATCCCATTACAAAGAATCTTATAGATGCCGGACTGATTTTTATCTCAACTTTTTGGAAAATCCATGGCATGCATTGGAATACTTTATTCCTTAGAGACAGCTTCATTACTCTTTTAATCTTGTTGTTGAAGATGATTGTGTTGATTACTGCCTAGGTCCAAATTAGCTAGGTCAGGACCACCTAAAAAAAATTTATGGAATCTAATGACACCCCTTGCATCGATCCTAACAGTAATCTTTTGTACTCCATTTGGTCCTTACGGGAATACCTTTGTGTTTCTTTCTGTTGTCTCTTACAAACAAATTCCAGTACTCACTCCGCTTTAGCATTATGCAGATGTGAATAGAGATAAAGGGTATGGTAATTTTATCTCTATAAAATCTGTGATCCCGTTCTAAGAGTAACTTTTATTTTCGTCCCAAGCCTTCTGATATTCTTAAGAAGTTTATGTTCCGCTAAATCAATTTTCTAAGTCCTTTTATTGTAACCATTATCTATCTATCTTCTATCACATTTTCAATCATTTATGTTTCAACATGCAGATCCGCTCGCCAGCGTAAAACGATCTCAGTCTGCATGGACAAAGCCCAATGATTTCTTTTAATATTTGTTGAATTCTAAGAGAGTGATTAATAGATTTTTTTTTTCCTTACTAAAAAGCATATTTACTACATCTATTACTAAAATGCATGCGGCCTCGTATCATCTATAGTTGCCGCTGCATGCTCACGTTCGCTGTCATTCAGTGCTGTAAATATGGAAGCATATGTTCGTATATCGGTTGTGGTATTAGTAAATTTACTGTTGCTAATAGCATGTTGCATTCGGTAAGGCTGCATTTATTCACTTGGTTATTTCTCCAGGCTTTGGTTAACCAACAAATACATTATTTTATTTTATTTTTTGGCTTCCAAATGATAAAAAGGGAATCTTAAAACTTACGGAAAAGACAAGAATAGGCTAATGGACCCTACATAAAATGAGTCTATTCCATTTTCTAAATCGGTCCATTATATGAAAATCCTAAGGGTTTTCCAGATGTTCACCCTTGGAAAATGTTCATTTTGCATGTATACCCTCCACTTTTTTCTAATATCTTGTGAACTCTCTAAATATCCTTCTGAGTTAAGTTTTTCTCATTTCAAACGTGTCCTTGAGTAAAGTTGTTTCATCAACTTTTTTGAAATTTCAGTTTATACCCTCCCCCAAAGCCGATAACCCTATGTAATGGTCATCTTCTTCCTCTGCTCCAATATTCTTTGTCCTCCTCTACCCTAAATTAAAACCATAGTTTCAGTTCTTCCCCAACACCTCTAAGCAAATTGTACTTCTACTTCTCCTAGTCTACTCCCTTCTCCTTCCCAACTCCTCACTATAACTACCCTTTCTCCAAGCAAAACATGTCCACTGGCTACCTGATGAACGCAAACGAGATGTCAAATGGAACATCACAGAATCCTACACCCACTCCTTTTCGTAGGTATGGCTACAATCATCTTAATGTGGTTTTTACCTCTAGTCAGAAATAAATTAGAGGAAAGCGTTTTTTCTTTGTAACCAACATATTCGACTAAATGCTTCTAAGTCACTTCCTTTCTATTGGAGTATGGGAGGATGGAAGTGGTCAATATTTTTAGTGGGTAGACGATTATCACTTCACCAAATTTGAAGTACCAACTAGTAGCCGTTGAGGAATTCACAAGAACTAAATTGGAATCAATGGAAGTTAAACTTGAAGTCCTTTCTTCGACTACTAAGGAAGACCTTGAACAATTGAGGACTGCACAAGGTACAAATGTTCTTGAGGCCAAGTCAAAGAAGAATATGATGAAAAATTCATGGTGGTGTAAAAGGTTGTGGTGCAACACCATTGTGATGGTCTTAGGTACCCCATTGTGGTGTTTGTGTATCAATCCTAATGTGGGTGCTCTTAAGTGATGCTCTTAGATATCTTAATGGTAGTAATGATCAATGTAAAAAATGTTGTAATGTTTATATTTCCTAAGCTAATACAATATTTATATTTCCTAACTTAATGCAAGTGTGTGAAGACTAGATTGTGTGCAAAATAAGTGCATCCCAAACAACTATTAAAGAGATAGTGATAAGTAACCAACATACCACACCTATCGTCCACATAAGCAAACAATATCACAAACCTATCTTATTTCTATTACTATCAAACATCCACAAACATCAACATAACTAAACAACATCACAAACCTATCTTAATATTCTTGTCAAACATCCACATAACCAAACAACATTCACAACACTAAATTCATCAGTAGTTGTACATATTACATATAATGTGTTAGTACTTAGCCTACACAGCTATTGTCATGCATGCATTTGAAGTGCAATAAAAACTTGTATTTGCACATACTTTCTTCTATCTTCATACACAACTACTATCAGGTCCTCCTCATTCACTTCTTGATCTTCATCCATATTCATTTTGCTAGAGTTCCAATCCTCCTTTAGCTCTTCATTTTCCTTTTCCTCTCTCTATAGAGCTTCCTCTTCCACTTGCATATCTTCCTCTACTTTTACCTCTTGCACTAAATCAAGTAAAATATGACACTAGCTTGCTAGGCTGACTACTAATGGCTCTAGCAATGAGAATATGAATCTTCTTCTAAGGATGACTATCTAGGATAGAAACCTATGAGGCGTCCCAGATCACGAGGCTAGAGATCTTCTGCTGCAGTTTTTAGATATTTCATGTTTTCTTTAAAAGCATTCTTGATTTTACTTAATTTAAGGTTGTTAACTGTGGTAGAGCTAACCTACTCAAGCTGGTGGCAGACTTGGGTCCCTTAAACGTCTTTGGTATGAGTTGCTAACTGTGGCAAAGCCAACGCTCTTATCTTACTCAAATTGGTGAAAGATTTGAGTACTCTGAACTTAAAGAAGATATTTTTATGATTTCATGCGATTTCTAAGTATTTTCCAGACTTCTAAGGAATCTTTGTGGATTTAACGTAAAATACAGGGAAATAAAATGCAAACGATCATGATAGTGCCTTCGAAATAGGTGACAAGATTAGCCGCCACGTGTGTAGGTGACACTTCCCATTGCCTCTAAGATAGGTGACGAGGAGTTCTAGCGCCAACTTAACAAGTGCCTGACATCCTCGGCTTCTCTCTCTAGATTATTTGTCATCCCAGGCTTTAATGTAATATATGTGTTATTTATAAATATTATCATGATTTTTCCCATAATTATTCTGATTTCTAGGATTTAATAAGTACTTAAATATTTGTGGAATATCATAGAAGTCTTTATCAATGCCAGATAATTCCAGAAATTTCTAGAATAATGGATGACGGTGATTTTAATATCATATATTTTTATCATGCTCAAAAACGAGATATGATATTAATTATCACTTTTTAAATGTTAGAATTATCTATAATTTAAAAAGATAATTTCAACATGTTCTTAATTTCCAAATATTTATTTAATTACGAGATTGGAATTTGTTACAGATATATTTAACATAATTCTCATAATTATTGGGGATTTTATCTTTTAAATTGGAATTTGATTTTGAATTTGGATTTAAAATTTGATTTTGAATTGAAATATTTTATAGAATATTCTAACAATTTTAAGAGTTTGACAATATCAGGACAAGTCATTTATAGTTGCTAGATATTTGTTGAATCAATTTTGGATTTTTATTTTAAATGTAGAAATATTTAAAACTCGATGTCACTATGAGCGGCGACTAGTTCCAAAGAGATTTTTTCGTTTATTTTCCTACATCGAAAGATATAATATCCAAGACTGTCGCCTGTCCATGTGGTGACACATTTTAAATGCAGAGATATTTAGAACTCAACGCCACTATAAGCAACGACTAGCTCCAAAGATATATTTTCGTTTATTTCTCTGCGTCGAAAGATAGAATATCCAAGGCCGTCGCCTGTCCATGTGGCGACACATTTGGATGTGTCGCCTACTTCATGGGCAATGAGTTCAAAATATCCCATTTTCGAATTTTTTGTTTCTAAAAGCTTCTAAAATCAGTTTTAAAGAGAATTGTTTTACGTCCTAACGTCTATAAATAGACTCTTGACCCCTAGGTCAGGGAGGCTGGAGAGATTTTGAGTGAGGGTTGCCTAGAGTTTCCTACCTTGGTGAAGTCATGCTAAAATTCAGAGAGAGTCCCACACATTCCAACCCCATCTCCTCCTGTCCTGGAGCAATGTTTGTGCCTCTACTTCTTCCACCCACTCCATAGCCACGATTGTGAAGGAGTTGTCATTTTCAATTCGTTTCTTGCATTTATTCATTCTTATATCGCATTTTAGTATAACCCATAGCATATGTATGTAGGGACAACCCTTGGTTAGTATTTTAGTGCATTTAGTTGTGTCTTTCATTGTTTATTTTGATTCTACGTACTATACCTTGATCTAATCTGGAACTATTTGTTTTGAAGGGAAAGAAGCTATGTCACATGAGCAAGCCACCGAACGACATCCTGTCGTCGATTCAGTGAGCCAATGAACCCACAACCACAAACCTCCTCCTCATCATGAGATCCATCATCCACGAAGCATCACAAACAAATCACATCTTATAAAAAAATTGGCGATCATGGTGGGACCAGCTTTTGAGCCAACCCCCGTGCTACATGAGCATCCTTTTCCTTTCTACTTTCCTTTATTTTCGTAGATCTAGGTGTCGTTTTAGGCCGTGGAAGTCACATGCATAGGATTTTGTGACACTCTAGGCTTTTTTGTTGGGCTTTTTCATCATGAATAAGACTCTGATCCCTAGTTGCCTGTACCACCAACGACGTGTCTCGTCTGACCTCAGTCGGCAACACACAGCAGCGCCTCCTAGTGCGGTGACGAGAACAAACTTAGGGTTTTCATTGCAGATCTTTGGATTTTAGTAATTTGTGTTGTTTTTCCTAATCTGCAATAGTCATAAAAAAAAGAAAAAAAAATCTTGTTCATCTGTTTCTTTAGTTTTTTATTGGTTTTTAGGTTTGTTTTCTGGCCACCAATAGGGTGGAAACTATCTGTTTTATGGCAAGGTTAAAGTTTTTTTGGGATTTCCTATCTAGTTTAATCAACCGAGCAGAGTGAACCGGGTCAGTGCTAGTCGCTCATCCATACTCTGTCTTGGTTGTGATTATTAGATTAGGGAACCTAAAGTGTCCTAAGTGGTTATTTCAGACTCCATCTCTCTCCTTGAGTCTGTAATAAGCCCTAGTAGATACTTGATATCTTGCTATTTTCTATTTATTTATTACTTTGTAGTTTGCTAGGACCGACCCTAAGGACAGAATCTTGGGTTGCGGATCCCTCCTTAAAGAGACAAATCCGTAGTCTAAGGCCTCTTGATAAACCCTAATGAAAGTCAAAGAGCAGTACCGAAGAGCCAAAAATCCTATTGAGTGACCCTTAGTGTCCTCGAAGTTGGCCTCACCCTTACCATAGGAACATACTTGATTGAGAGAACGCAAGTTAATCAAGCCACTAATTAACATTTCAAATCCACTAAAAGCCATGTTTTGTCTGAAACTTGATTGCATAACTAGGTTTGTTTGGCATTTGATCTGTATAGGACAAACTCAGTTACTGGAGCAGCCAAGGGCACGAGTCGCCTTACTGACCAGCGACTTCCATCGTTGCCAACTATATCAGCAACATGTTGTGTCACCGCACTGATCAGCAACGTGATGGGAGCGCACTGATTGACTTGTCTACAGGGTGGTCTATGTGCGAGTGTATTAACAGGGTGTAGGGACGTCAGTTTAGACCTCTGATCTCCAGTTTCTGGTCCAACGACAACACAAACATTTTCTTTGTGTTCATTTACGTTGAGTCTGTATTTTCTTTACATTTTTAGACATTTTGTAGTAGGGTATAGTGTAGTGTTACGTGGAGTCTATATTTTCTTCTTCCTTTTCTTTTCAATTGATTGTAATAAATTATTAAAGAGACCAGTTGATGCTATTTGAGGCTCTACGAACGCAGTTAGGATCATACGTCGATCCCTTTGACGTGACTACCACATCAAGCACAACTCAAGCTACTAGAAGCATGGTGGCCTCATCACCTTCTACATCTCAGGCTAGCAATGTTCATGGGTTGCACGAGTTCCTCTTCAACACTCTGACATCCTCTATGGGAGAGCCAGACACTCCAAGTTTCCAACAGCTCGCCATTAGTTCCTTTATGTGTCCATTGCCTTCGACTACTTGTCTGGAGGCTCTACCCCCACATTTCCTCCTATAAGTGAACCCCAAGGACAACACACTAAAGAGGACATCAGGGAAGAGAAGGAGACAGGATACTCCCACCCCTACAATGCTTCATCCACACATGCGCCCACTGGAACAAGGTCAATGCCAGCCAACTCTCACTAGTTGTGCGAAGGGGCAGCCAATCAAGTCATCCAGTTTCTAACACAACATCACTATTCAAGGATAGCAGGGAACCCAAAATCCCCACTTACACCTGGGTCCTCTTCCTTGAGCTCACACCAAGGTCCATTACTCATGCCTACCTGGCCTACTCAGGGAAACACCCATATAGTACCATCGAGCCCTACTATCAACTTTCCTAATCAAAATCATTGGTGTCGTATGCCACTACTCTTGCCTACTCTTTCACCCACCAAATTCCTCCATCATCTTTCGACCATATTCCATCACTCTACCTGGGGCACCCCAACAAGCACCATTACTTACACTTACATAGCCATACTATCCTTAGCCTTCACCCTTCGCTCCATCCTATGGCACCCCTTAACCATACCAATACCATCAAGCTCAGGGATACCAGGGCCAAGGGCAATCATCCATCCAAAGTCCTAAAATGAAAAGGATAATTACAGAAGCATTGGAAGAAGTAGGAGTCACCTTAAAAACCCTCGTTAGTTTCAACACTTACAAATTCCTACATTTCACCTTGCCGCTGCGATTCAAGATGCCAAAGATGAGGAAGTATGATGGAACTGGCGACCCAAGGAGCCACTTGGCTATGTTCACCATGGACACCCTCCCTTACAAGTATGACCTAGGGCTCACAATCTACCTTTTCTTCAAGTCATTGGAAGGTGAGGCATTGAAGTGGTTTGATACTCTTACAGCATATGATCTCTACGACTTCAAGATGGTGGAGGAGAAGTTCCTAAGCCAATACAGCCATCGTGTGGCACATAAGTTCACAATCGGGATCTCTTCGTAGAGAAGATGAAGCCAAACTAAGACTTCATCATGTATGCAAGTCGGTGGAGGGACATGGCAGCCAAGGCTGAGTACTACATCCCAGAAAGTCAGGCTGTGAAAATCATAGCTAAGAATACTACCGGTGCGCTCAGGATAGGCCTACTCGTGGGGGACTTCCACACGTATCCCCAACTATATCAACGGGTTGCCAAAGTTCTCCGCAACAAAGATGACTTACCCTTCCTGGAGTTTGAAGGAAAAAGCAAGAAGAAGACCATCAGGCACACCATAGAGGGAATCATAGGGGGCGTGGCATAGATCTCAATGTAGCAGGATCGAAAGGGACGCAAGGATCGTCAACATCAGGAATCTCTAACCCAACCACAACAACAATATCAACATCCCTCGTAGCCTCAACCAAGTCAATACCAAGAGCCTCCAATGCAATACCAGCCACAGTGCCTGCAACCGCAACAATGGCTGCAGCAATAGCCACCAACTTACCCTATGTATGCGCACATGCACAACCAAACAATCAGTACAGGGGGTAGCCATAGGGGCAAAGAAGCTACCACAATGTCCCCCCACCTCAGGCTTATAAAGGGCCAAAATGGAAGCATTATCTGCCACTCTTAGAAGCGCTCAGTGATGTATTTAGGATGCTGGTCGAGAGTAGAGATCTGCAGCTCCTGATACTCAAGCCAAATGCTCGCAACGCTGATATGACTAAGTATTATCCCTATCGTCAAAGAAATAGACATACCTTGGAAGAGTGTTTTGTGGTGAAAGACAAAATATACGATCTACTTGACAAAGGGGAGATCATGTGGCCTGCTCTCAGGGAGAGATTAAGGACGGGCCAAGTAGAGCAGTTTGAGATGTAGATACATCAAAACCCTCTAAAGACATACTGTGGCCCATGTGTGCACTGAAGATAGACAGCCTATAGCTCTAGCTGAAGTGATAACCTTTCAACACATACAAGGGAACCTGGTCTTAGGACCACCTGATGTTGAAGAAGAAGAATTTGAGGAGTTAGAGACACGAATCCCGGAAATCTCATCTGATGAAGAATGGGAAGATGAGACAGATGATACATGGGACCCTTAGCCAGACGAGCTCGCCCATGATACCAACTTCCTCGTTCACCTTGACACCCTCGTTAACTATAAGCACTAGCTGCCTGACGATTTAGATCACGGAGACCCCACCGTACCAACTAGAGAAGGCATCATAGACATTAAGAAAGGGGACATCACCTTCAAAGATATAGAACTGCTGCCACCAGAGGAGTGCATTCTTCCACTGATTATCTCTGTAACGGTCGAGGACTCTCCCTTGACAAGAGTACGCGTTGATACTGGTGCTAGTTGGAGTGTCTATTCCATATCCACCCTTGACTACGTAGGCACTGAGGAAGATCAGATCATTGAGCACTGTTTCACCTACGCATCATACAACAAAGGCATAAGAGAGGTTGTTGGTACAACTCAGCTGGACATTACCATCGGCTCCCTAACTACTACTACAACGGTCATCGTCATGGAACAAGACCTAGCCAAGCCCCTAATTCTAGGGAGATCTTGGCTAGCAGAAATCATGGCTGTTGCCTATCCAGTACATCAATGCCTCAAATTCAAACATTAGGGGAGGATAGTCACCATTTGAGCTGATCACGATGTAGATGAGGGCATGATTTGGGCATAGACACTACTAAAGCTTACCAATGGAGAACCACCCTCACAATCGCCCAACTGGTGACCAGTAGGAGGATGGATTGATGGAGTGTCTATTCCATATCCACCCTTGACTACGTAGGCACTAAGAAGATCAGATCATTGAGCACTGTTTCACCTACGCATCATACGACAAAGGCATAAGAGAGATTATTGGTACAACTCAGCTGGACATTACCATCGGCCCCCTAACTACTACTACAATGGTCATTGTCATGGAACAAGACCTAGCCAAGTCCTTACTTCTAGGGAGATCCTGGCTAGCAGAAATCATGGCCGTTGCCTATCCAGTACATCAATGCCTCAAATTCAAACATTAGGGGAGGATAGTCACCATTTGAGCTGATCACGATGTAGATGAGGGCATGATTTAGGCATAGACGCTACTAAAGCTTACCAATGGAGAACCACCCTCACAATCGCCCAACTCGTGGCCAGTAGGAGGATGGATTGATGATCCTTATTGGCTTAAGGACATACTAAGCTTCCAAGGGTTTCAAGATGGGATGGGCATGAGCCTCACAAGAAGTCATGCCCAATCACCCTATGCGATCCCTATGCAGCAGGGTCCATCATTGCTTTACCATGAACAAATTAAGAACCAAGGGAAGTCCCTATTAAGAAGGCCCATGTCACTAATCAAGTCTACCCAAGCTCAAGAAGCTCATCAACAGATCGCTATCACTAGAACGGGCCAAATTTCAAATCAAGTCATGCTACCTCTAGTCGCTACGGAAAGAGTCTCGCCTCCCTTGCAACAAGAATTTGATGTACCGAGAAGAACTGAGGGAGAGTTTGACATGCAGGAACAGCTAAGAAAGATGTAGGCTAGGATATCTATCTATGAGCTTATCAAAGCCTCTAAGTGACATCATGATATCTTGATGGACATCCTAAACCTACTCTACTCTTTACAAATTTTGAACTGGCTCCTCCCGAAAAGAGGACTTTACCTTTAAGTGTTACTGTAAAGATAAACAATTATAAACTTTTTGGTGTGTTAGTTGATTTGGGGACAATTTTAAATATATGCTCCCTAGAAACTTTTAATATGCTTGGACTAAAAGAAGATCAGATGTGCCCGACGGCTTTAATAGTGTTAGAATATGACAACAATACAAAAAAGGCGCATGGCAAAATTAATGTCAAGATTGCCATTGGCCCTATAGATATAGAGACTGAGCTGATAATAGTTGATGCATCTCTCCTATTGGCTCATCTTAGGGCACCAATGGATTAAGGAAATCAGGGATGTCACCTCCCCACGCCATTAGTGCATAAACTTCCCTCATTAAAGGAAAATAATCAAGGTCAAAGGAGACAAGCCAATCGAAGTTGAGGGGCATCTCATGACAGTCCCAACCACCACACCAACACTACCATTTGCTCCTCTAGAGAAAGATTTAGTAGTCAAGGCAGTAAATAATGTAAAGCAAATCTTTATTCCTCGAAACTTAGATGCAACTCCCTCTCCTTTCCCAGAATACATGCAAAGACAATGGGAGCTTCTCTTGTGCATAGGCTACAGGTTGGGAAAAGGACTGGGCTGTCAATAGTAAGGAATAGTGGACGCGCTCAAGACGCCCAAAGAGCACAATGGAATGGGACTAGGGTACCCCTGGTACCTATCAAAGGATCTCGCTAAGACGCTGACGTGGACGCTGTCAAACCATTTTTTGTTAGTTGGGCTTCAGCTTGAGAACAGCCTTACATTGAAAAGGATTACTGATCTGCCATCATCCATCTCATCAGCCATCCAAGCTCCTGGATCCTCCCTTAGTATTCCGTAAGCTTTCCCTCTCTCAAGAAGTCTCATCATTCTCTCTGGAAGAAGCCTCCAGCAACGCTCTCCTAGCTTCTAATCTCTCTCCAGGCTCTCTGAAACTTCTTCCACCTTCTGACATCTCAGCAAATGACCCATCCGAAGCACTCCCTGAAGAAGCAGAAGCCAAAGACACCGATGCCCTTGACCTTTGCGTCCCACTATGCTCTTCAGCAACCTACAGCCTTGCCCCTCTGAGCAAGAAAGGTCCAGTGCCATTCATTGAGCCAGATGGCAAAGTGCCTCCAATGAGGAGGCAAACCTAGGGACACTTCCCCTAGCCTTGTAAATAATTTCTTTCCTGCTTTGAACGCTTGTCTTTTATTTTCTTACAATTTACTTTTTAGTACTTTATTTTCTAACGTAGATAATAAAAGAGAAGGTAGTGGAGGACATGGTTCGGATGACCTAACAACCACCATGTCCTTGCAAAAGGTATCTAATAACTCTATTAAGTGTGCAGCCCAAGCAAGGAAGGAGCCAATCACACAAACTGTCAGAGTCTACCACTACACCACGACGTTGCTGCAAGAGCTAGTACAGTCCCATGCCATCTTTTTAGTTGAAGAAGTATCGAACACAACTGGCAAAAACATTGGGAATTATGAGGTCTATGAGTTGGTGGACACAGATGAAGACCCAGATAAAGAAGAAACAATGGGCCAGACAGTCTTCGACAAAATGATGAAAAAATATGATGAACAAACTAAGGCCATTGCTGATGAAATAGAGAAAATAAATCTAAGAACCGAGGAAGACCCAAGACCAGTTTGAATTAGTTCTGGACTCAGCACGGATGAACAACGTCGAATGATAAGTCTACTCAGCATGTAAAAGTTTTAGCTTTCTCCTACTAAGAAATGCCCAGCTTGAAGTCGTCCCTCATAGAGCACAGACTCCTGCTCAAGCCAGGTGCGAAGACAGTAAAGTAGAAACTCCAGAGATTACAACTAGAATTAGCGTTGAAGGCCAAAGAGGAGATAGAAATGCTACACAAAGTGAAGTTCACCCGAGTGTGGTCTATCCAGAATGGATCGCTAATATAGTCCCAATCACGAAGAAAGACGGTAGAGCTTGAGTATGCATCGACTATAGGGACCTCAATGAGGCATGCCTAAAGGATGATTTCCCCCTGTGACATATCGATATCATCTTAGACAATACCACAAGCCATGAAATGCTCTCATTCATGGACGGCTTCTCCGAATATAACTAAATCTAACTCGCAAAAGAAGATCAAGAGAAGACCTCATTTACAACTCCATGAGAGACCTATTGCTACGTCGTCATGTCCTTCAGTCTAAAGAATGCTGGAGCCACCTACTAAAGAGCCATGATGGCAATTTTCCATGACATGATGCACGATTACATGGAGTGTTAAATGAACGATTTGCTGGTGAAGTCAAAGACAAGAGAAGGACACTTCCAAACTTTAGAGAGAGTACTTTAGAGGACAGATCAATACAATCTCCAGATGAATCTAAAGAAGTGTGTCTTCGAGGTTATTGTCGGAAAACTACTCTGGTTTATTGTAAGTAAGAGGAGAATAGAGGTAGACCCTATAAAGGCCAAAGCAATCTCATAAATGCCTCCTCCAAAGAACATTATGGAGCTTAAAGGACTCATAGGGTAACTGTAATTCATCTAAAGGTTCATCTCTCAACACGTAGAAAAGTGCAAACCCTTCTGTGAGCTGCCGAAAAGCGGCATGGAGTTCAAATGGAATGAGACCTTTTAGAAGGCATTCAATAACCTGAAGCTCCACCTTCACAATCCTCTGGTACTAGCTGCACCAGTTCCCAAGCGACCACTTCTGCTATACTTGGCAGTCACCGACAACTCTCTAGGTGTCATTGTAGCACAACAAGACGAAATGGGGAAGAAAGAAAAGATTATCTACTACTTGAGCAGGATGTTCGTGGAATACGAGAAGAAGTACTCCTAGATCGAGAAACACTATCTAGTGCTAGTATGGGGCTTTGCAAAAGCTCAGACATTACTTCCTAGTGCACAAGCTCTACTATATAGCCAAGATAGACCCCATCAAATATATGTTTAAAAAGCCCACATTGTCTGGAAGAGTCACATACTAGTAGATTCTCCCTACAGAATTCAACCTGCAGTTTGTCACCAAAAGGTAGTCAAGGGGCAAGCGATCGCTAATCAACTCATCAGACTACTACTACCATAATATCAACCAATTTCAACCGACTTCTCGGACGAAGAAATCCTTGGCATCAATAACGTCACCCTGCTAGTCAGAGAGTGGACTCTCCACTTTGATGGGGCACTCAACTCGCAAGGAGTCGGAATAAGGGCAACGCTTCTCACTCTAGAGAGCGTCCTCATCCCTATCTCCGTACAACTATGCTTCTTGACGAGCAACAACATCACCAAGTATGAGGCTCTCAACCTTGGACTATGGATCACTCTCGATCTAGGGGCAAGAAGACTCAAAGTAGTAGGAAATTTGCAGCTCGTTATCCGACAAGTCCTCAGCAAGTACAAGTCTCTCACCAAGGCTTCGGGAGTATCGAGATCTAGCAAGAATCCTGCTTAAGAAGTTTGAGAGAGTGGTGTACATGCACACTCTTAGAAGCAACAACATCCTGGCAAACTCACTGGCTTCACTCGCATCATAATTCCCCTTTAACCTAGAAGGTGACGAACAGACCGTCATTGTGCAAAAAATCAATTCACCAATAGTGCAATCAATCGCGAAATGAGTTCAAGAACTCCAAGAAGAGTCCTTCCAAGAGAATATGTTGTACGTCGAGGTCTGCTATCAAGGAACCACTGAAGTCGATGATGGGAACCCATGCTGCTACAACATCCAGAATTACCTACAAGATGGTACCTTCACGTCGTGTGCTACTTCTAAAGACAAGGAAGTCCTGAGGAGAATGGCAATCAGATACTACATAAGGGCCAATACATTATTTTAGAAGATGTCACTCGGCATCGAACTTCGATATGTTGATGCATCAGAAGCACCAAAATCCTCAAGGAAACACACGAACGAGCATGTAGGGGCCACATCAATTCTCAAGCCATGGCCAAGATGATCATCAAAAGAGGGTACTTGTAGCCTACGATGGAGGCTGATTGTGCGGCCAAAGTCAAGAAATGCAGGAGCAGTCAATTACACACCAACAAAATCCATACTCCTACCTCAACACTCCATGCAATGTCAGCCCCTGGTCCTTCTCTATGTGGGCCTTCGATGTGGTCGGGTTAATACAACAAGCCAAGGGAAGCATCTTCGTCCTCACTGTGATAGAGTACTTTACCAAGTGGGCAAAAGCGAAAGCATTCACAAACATCAAAGCCACAACCCCATGTCAATTCGTTCAAAGAAATATCATCTCGAGGTTCAAGGTTCCTAAAGCCTTCCTAACTGACAACGGGCCAATATTCATCTCAAAAGAGTTCATTAAGCTATGCAAAAAGTTCGGTATCACTCTACACCACTCCTCTCCTTATTATCCATAAGGAAATGGCCAAGTATAAGCTACTAATAAGACCTTAATTAAGATCAGTAAAAAGATGGTAGAAGACACCAAGGAATCAGATTGGATAGATAAGCTAATTAATGCACTATAGGCTTATCGCACCACCATAAGGTTAGCGGCAAGTCAAACATCCTATGCCTTGACGTTTGACATAGAGGCAGTAGTTCCATATGAAATCCTTATCTCCTCATTAAGAGTCCAGATCGACACAGGAATGTCTATCGATGAAAAGCGACAGGCATTGTTGCTCCATTTGGAACTCCTTAATGAGAAGCGGCTCGCAGTTGCTGAGTATGTGCACATGTACCGACAAAGAATGACTAGAGCTTATCAAAAGAAGCTAATCGAATGCAAGTTTAACATAGGTGATCTAGTACTTAAAGAAGTGCTACCTGTCAATAAGCCACATCCTAAGGAAATGTTGAAGCCATATTGAGAAGGGCCTTACATTGTAGTGCCTGTATATCTAGGGAACAGTTTTTGATTGTCCCAAAAGAGGATAGATTTGCTTGACCCCTGGAATGCAATGCATTTGAAAAAGTACTACCCTTGATCAGTTAGTTTGCACCTAAAGAGTCCTATGACCTAACCCTAAGCTAGAAAAAAGGTCACTCCTAGAGCCTACAAGGAAATAGATACTTAGGGTGACCCACACCTTGTCTTGTGCCCTCATATACGCTGCACGGGGAAATAAGAGTGAAGTAAGCTCGAAGCTAAGGCATATCATAAACAATGCTCGCTAGGCATAATGTGGCATCCTAGTGTAAGTTTGAGAGGTAGTGATGGGTGAGCGTTATGTCACGAACAAACGTAGAAAGCGTATAAAGAGGGAATCAATGTCTAAAATGAAAAAGAGTGATTCGACCCATCTATAATAAATAATCTTTTGACCGAACACTTAAAATGGGTGTGAGACCACTGACGCTTAGTAGGTGTACTATCATAGTAAAAATCTCAATGAGTAGTGATGGATAGACACTTGTCAAAAAAAAGAGAAAAGAAAAAAAAATGAAGAAAAGACAGTAGCAAAGAAGTTATCCAATCAACAAAAGAAAGTGGGAAGATGACAGCAAAGAAGCTGTCTAGAGTGGAAAAGAAAGAAAATCCTAGGGAAAAGAAATGCACATTAGGATTAACCACCGATAAGCGATACCAGAACCTAAGCCAATGCCAAGAGTTTGCCAATCCACGAACCTCCCCATCCTCTTGCATGCATAGGCAAATAAGAAGTTGCCCTAAGTGTTCAAAGCCAAATAGGTTACAAGAGCGGCTAACTAAGAAAGGCTACAGTATGGAACAAAGTCTCTACAAGATGCAGACATGACACAAAGGACAAACCTAGGATGGCAAAGTACGACCCAAAACGCCAAAGTAGACCCTAGGCTAAGGCTTGAGGAGAGTATCCATTTTTCCCATAAAAAAAATCCAAAAACCCAAAAAAAAAAAAAAAAAACCAAATAAATTAGAAAACTCAAGAAAACCCAAAAGGAATCCATCCACCCCTACCTACAAGTGAAAACCTAGTAAGTAGGAAAACTAGAATGGGTCTGGCTAATGATTCAACAACCGACCTACCAAGATTTGGAGTTGACGTCCTACTCAAGCGTGCCCCCACGGCTTGGGTGTGTTTTTTCCACAAAGACATTGCACGACAATGAGTTTTTGAGCATCCACGGATGACTCACAATCGACGTCGATTGGACTTTGATTTTTCATCTCTTAGCTGAGGCGAAGATTGATTCCCTCCACCTCATGTCTAATATCCTAACCAACTAAATTTACACAAACATGCCCCACACAATAACTTAGTCAAGGATCAAAGCTAAGAAAGGTATGTCCTTTCACTACAAATGAATATTATTTAGTGTGCAGAAAAAGACAATTCATATCCATAAGGGCATCCCGTCGTGTTGAAAAGAAAAGAAATACAATGGATGCTAATACAATTTGTTCTGAATGCCAATCATCCAGTTGAACTCCTCCCTCTCCTCGATGTATTGCTGTGGAGAAGGAAGAAGTCGTGCGTACCATGCCATATATTGAGACTCTTGCAACTCCAGAGTAGCGACAGAGAGTCGAGCACTCTTCAAGGAGATTCAGCGACCCACATAAGCCCAATGGGCTATATTCTCCAAGACCACCCCTTCATCATGATTGCCATCATCATTGCAAGCATGGATTAGAGAGGTCAACACTAAGTCCGTGAGAATAGAGAGCACTTGGTTTAGCAACCGTAAATAATGGATCGGGTACAACACGAAAGACTGGGCCCCTACCAGTACGAGCTCTTGATGGTGATAAACCGTAGTCATCACTCGTGCTTTGAAGGCTTCTAGCAGTCGTGACACATAGTCAAAGTCGTTCAATGATAGCCGGCCCAAGCGAAGGACACAAACATGGAAGTTCAACATGTCAAAATCAACATAGCAACGGCAATGAGACATGAACCACCGTTGTAGAAGGAAAGGAGAACCGAAGAACTTCTCTGAGTACGATGTGCTAGATAGTCCCTCCATAGTATATGCTAAAACGGCAAGAGCTAAGTATAAATTTGGACGAGTCGCCATTAGCATGAGAAGATCAACATGGTGGAGGTTCAAAGTGAAGCAATCATCTGTAAATAGTGCAAGCCCCCTGATGTCGATAAAAAGACACAACTATAACTCCTTTAAGGATAAATTATGAGTGCAAATAATCTCCCACAAACCTCGAAGATGAAGCCTTCCCCCATGCATCAAAGTTCTACTAACCTCTTGGTCTTCACCCAGGAACTAATCAATTTTCCTGCCAACCACGGTCTCAACAGATATGGCGAAGCGATCATCTGACGCTAATGTGGATTATGCCGTAAGGCCAAGGAGAGAGGTAACTTCTTCACAAGTAATCAGTGTCTCCCTATAAGCAAAATTGAAGGTGTTGGAGGGGCTGTTCCAGAAAGCCATCAATGCATGTAGAAGTGGCCAATGCAAAGGAGTACATACAAGGGCCACCAAATTTTCAAAACCACTACATGCGAAGAAGTGTTTGTTATTCTCCGCACGACTGAGTAAACGTGACATCTATGGGAGGCTATAACGAAAGGAGCTATGGAAATTCAAGCATTCTGTAAGATTAACTATGACCTATAGTACAAGAATTGATTACAGAAAGGCACATGAAGCGGGGAAATATGAACAATAAAAGGAACAAGGAAAACAACAATCATGGCATCAACAAACATACCTTATCCTCACAAAAAGTTGTCATCAAATGGTTGGGTATGTTGACCACGCTCTCTATAGCAAAAATGGTGGAAGAGAATGATGGAAGCTTCATAGCTAAAGCAAGAGGGAGGGAAAAAAAATCTCGAAATAGGGGAGGGATGACGTCTAGAAGGTCCCCGAGGCCTTTATTTATAAGCTCCTATTAAAGCAACCTCAGTTTAAGTCTGAATAGGAGAGACTCTTCTCGTCGTCTCTATCAAAGGCGACTAGACATGGCACCTACTGAAGAGGTGACATGTAATGGCGCATATATGACAAGCGACTAGAGCCTTAGCGCCATAGAGTCTAGCGACTAGAAGCACCAACCTCTACTATCTTGTCACATAGGCACATCTATCTTGCCATGAGGCTACATCGAGTTCCACCGTGCGTATCACAGCATAATACCACCGTGAGGTTGCATCACATCTGTCTCACTGCATGGCTACATTAAGTCCTGCTGTGTGTGTTAAAGTCCCAACCGTGCATTGCGTCAAGCAACGGGCTTCCACCTTTGGAGTCCTGACCGTGTACACAGACATAACCTTGGCCAAGAGGTGAACCTCGGTTTGGAAAAGGAAGGGTTCACTCTCTCACCTGATTCTACTTTCATGGAACTCCTTTACTTGCCAAGTCAAGTTGTGAAACAACGGTCATTTCATGAGAGTACTGGTCACACTCGAGGACGGAAAACACTTGACCACAACAAATTACATTCATGCAACTTGCATATGTCTGTATGGCTAGGGACCACTCGTACCCAACTAGCCTAACCTATCATATGGTCCATTCATTGCATCTTATGTTGACCTTGCATCTGCATTATTGTTTGCTTGAATCATGCATCAATGCATTTAGGATCCATGCATCAGAAATGGAGCATGGACGGAGCATTGTTCTTCAAGAGAGTTAGAAACCTAGAACTATGATCCTCCTAGAACCAATCAAGTCCCACCTTTCTTTTTGCTATTCCAATCTGAATAAGCTCTCAGACAAGAAGCCACAAATCCCTTTTTATTTTCGATCGGTACTAGTGTACTTGCCCCATGATCATCCCCCTTTTACTCCTAATCAGCTTTAGGGTTATACTCCATGACCATCCTTAGTTTCTGTCCTATTGAAGTGACATCTCTACATGGTTGACATGGTTTTGGCACCAACTATGACATATAGCTCCAAAACTGGCTTGACCCCTCCATGATTGAGCCTTCAATATGACGACAATGTTAAATGAACCACTCAGTTGCGACACATAGCTCCAAATGCCGAGTCTGTTAAATGACGGTCTGTTCTCTCTTTTATTCTTCCTTTAATGGTCCAAATGTGACAGACCGTTTGAGAGCGAGTTTCCCTTTCCAGGAAATGCTTAATAGAGATATTGTTCTTACCTTGAAGCCAATCTTGTCGCAATATCACTTCCAAGGAGGGGTATCTATAGATGTGGTCTGCAATTCATCCTCATCAAAATCAAGATCCTTAACTATGACCTCCTTAAGCGCATTTTAAGTTTGTCCTTGTGTTTGTGCTTCATTACCTCTAGCTTCCCTCTTGAACACAAAATCAATTACTTAAGAGTCATCAATAGGTAATTCTTCTAGATCAAAACCTATGTCAGCCTCACTAGCTGTTCCTTCATCCTCATCCATACTCTTGACATCAACTTCCTCATCAAAATTGACCACATTGACCTCTTGAATGATGCCAAGTGATTGAGTTCATGCTGGTCTTTTTATTGGAAGCTTGTAGCCACTAAGGGGGTCGATCCACTTGGAGCAAAAAATTGTTCTAGAACAATGAAGTAGATGTTAGATGTCCGTCCTCGATGATGCATTATTGAACAAGGCCACAAAATCATCATTTGTGCTTAAGGGACCATTTTTTCTTGGGGTGATATTAGGAATCTTGTAAACAATGTCAATTGTATCGTTCAAATCAAGATTGATCACATCTACTACTGTCTTCAACAAAACTATGATGTTAGTCAAATCCCTATTGATAGCAAATATCTTTTGCTTGAACATCCTTAGAAGAACACTATCCTCTCAGACAGCCTCACTAGAACTCCCTATACAAGATTGTAATTAAGAAGTCCTCCTTTAGAAGTTTGAAGTACAAAACCTAACTCCAAATCCTAATGCATGTTATATGGAAAGGTAATCCTAGTACAAACAACTAAAATCGAGAAGAATAACTGTAAATTTGGGGGTTAATAGTGCAATTGGTAAAAATTTTGAGTGTCTAAAATTAGCTAGAATTAAAATTCTCGCAAAAAAATTAAGGAAGTTTAGAATCTTAATTTTTCTTGTTTGGTTGGTTATTGAGAAACCTAGATTTTAGGTTTATTTATTTTAATGCGAAGTATATAATTGTGATTTTGTAATATGTTTTTGTATTTCTTGTAAATATTAAAAAAAACAATCAACTTAAAAATTACATTTCATCTCAAAATCAAATGGGTTGTTCTATAAATGAACTCATGTTCGATTATTCTATTAGTTGAAAATACATATAAATATGAATTGTTGAGTTTATAAGATTCTGGGTAGAATCTATTATGCCAATTCTGTATGACTAAGATTATGGGTCACATTAGGTTCTTATAGAATTAGAGTCTCCAAAATCTTTATTAAGTGCACCCTAAGATGCAAACCTAGAAGCATTGTGAGTCTCCCCCTTGTCGTTCTAGATTGTTGCTAGCCATTAGATCCTTGATAGAGACTTGAGACATTGGGAATTATGGTGGAGATAAAATTTTGGAGAGGAGATAATTCCTTGATGGGTAACTAACAATTCATTGGTTTTTTAGCTATTTCTTTATCAATATAACTCATTGATGGGATAATTGATAGATCTTTGTAGATCACATTTTGAACCCCGGGTAAATACTGTAGTTTAGGGGTGGTAGGGTGTACCCCTCGGAAATAGTGTAATCTGCAGCAACGGGAAAACTGTCCAAAGTTCACATTTTGGAATCCCGAACCAACCTATTCAAATCGACAGGATTATGGATTGCTATCAGATACGTAAGTCACGGAATGCATGGATGATATAAGTGTAACTTCAACTGGCATCTTAAAATGTGAAAAAAGGATATAAACCAGACATAAAACATGCAACAATAGATTATAAAACTCTAAAGAGACAATAGAAGGGAGATTAATATTCTACATGAAGCCCAGAACGTGCTGCGAAGAATCCGATAAAGGGAGGTTACAGTGATGTGTTGTTTTTAGTACTGTACTGACAGCAACAGAATCCATCGCATAGTACTGTCGGTCGTCGAGCAATACCCGGTCATCCGATGGCAAAGGATGTAAAAGGCTGACTTTATTTTACTTTTTTTTTTGCAGTTATTAAGATGGCCAAGATCATTAGAAATTCGAGATAGAGAGAGATTCAGATTTTTTGCTACAGAGTGATTCAGGTTTTTTTTTTTTTTTGTGGTAAAGGTTTAATATGTATTTCGTCGACTTAAGGTCCGATAAGAAAAACATAGAAATGTATGAGATATTACAGTAATATAAGGTAATAGTCCAAAAAAGGAAATATGTTCCAGGATTACACCACCAGCAGACGTATCTGCAACAACAAAAAAATAGAGCCTCAGAGACCCTTAGGTGGCACACTGCTCCTTCCAGGGTCATCAAGGGACAAAGAATCGACACCCGGAGGCAGCCTGGAAGAAGAAGGGATGGGGAGGCTGGAAGAGTCATGTTGGACAGAGATGACTGTCATGAAAGACCTCATCTCATCCTTCTCGAAACCTGCCGTAAGATTATCTATTCAAAGGTTCATAAAATAAATAATATCAGAGATAACATCAATTGCAGTAGTAATAGTATTTCTGAAAATCCTATGGTTTCTTTCTTTCCAAATCAACTAGAGGATGACTTGAACCAACATAATCTACCCAGAATATGACAAATAGCATTTAAGATTCAGGTTTTTGTTACTTGACTAATTTGAACTATGAATATGTATAGTCAGCTGTAGTTATCACTCCATGGAAAAGCAATCTTGCAGATTGCAAGTGCTTGGAGTGGAATATCGTTTTGAATCAGTGCAAAAAAACCCAATGCACAACATGCCAATATCCTAGGAACTGTGGACTGACAAACGAGATGGAATTTTAAAATGAAACCAAATGTCGGGAATCACGTCTACTTGCATGAACAGCACCCAAAGACAAAAACAATAAAGAAAGGACGTGCAACAAAGATACAAAAGATGTGGGAGAAATTTCACTGCATGTGAGAAAAAAAATACAAGATGTACAAAAACTCAAAATTGTAGAAGCTCATTGTAAGAGAGTTATAAGGGAACCACCGCTCTCCATAATAAGGAATTAAAGGTTAAAAAATCAAAACAATATGTTCAAACCCTAATATCATGGTAACAAGGAATTGGTGCAAACTCTATTATTTAGTAACTCTTATTTTTTGGGATTTGAAAGCAATAATTCCAAATTGAGAGAGAGAGAGAGTCGTGCGTCCTGCTTGAAATTTGATTACTGTTATTATATTTTTATATGTTCGTGTTACTATATTTTTCCATCTAACAGTGTTAGTGATATCACTATGGGACATCTTTGAGAATGAGAAGGAAATATCAGTAATTTTTGAGAAAAGTGAGTGAGAGTGTAACTAATTATTTGAATTAGGTTATAGGTGAACAAGATGCAAGTGAATATATAATCAAAATTAAGAGGGAAAGGAAGTTAAAAGTATTTAAATTTAGTTGCATTGTGATGTGGTGTTACGTCCTAAATTTCTATAATAATTTAAAGTAAATTAAATTACAGGAAATTAAAAACTCAACAAAAATATCAACTACCAGGAATCTGTGTATGTGGCTATGAAACTTCAGACTATATGCATTATGTTAAAACCCAACTGCATGTCTGCACCTACAACCTAAAAACCACAAAGAACAAGCGTGAATGACAAAAAGTTACCTAGCACGCACCTCAAAAAACAGTAGAAAACAAAACTATATTAATTTTCTTTTAAATTCATTTCACAAATCATTTCCTCTAAAATCCCACAATCAGGCTCACAAGGCCGAAAATAACGAACAAGGCTCTCAATAGCCAAAACCACACACAATGAGTCGGGAAGTCCGTCGTTAAACAACCAATTCTGGCCACAAGCAGCCACTAAGGTACATTGCACTGCCACGGCGTGCCATCCTGTGTAGGAGCCGCATCGTTCCACGATTCTCCCACCTAAAGAACCCTCACAAAGCCAATCCCTCACTAGGAAGGTAGTCCTATCTCTTAGGACGCTACCAGCTACGGGGTAAGTGTCCCACCACCACTGGCCACCACAAGGTACGCATCCTCAAGGCATCCTCTACACGGTGCTCAAGAGGGAGTGTCATACCTCCACACCAGACAACACCCGAGCTTCAGTGCTCACAGCGACAATAAGAGTATCATACCTCCCCGTTATGCCACAAGACACTTCAACCCACGGACTACAACCTTAGCTTCGAGACGACAGTCAAGAAGTCTCATACCTTCAAGACCCGACGACCCTCAGCCTTAGGTATCTCGGCCCCCGACCATGACAAGGGAAATGGGCCCAACCACCTGAGAATGTTGTCACATTCCCAGACCCGGACGACATGGTTCCACAGTGTTTCGGTCGGCACACAGAAAACTAGGAAAACCATTTTTCAAAATGGGCCAACTCATCTCTTTTGAAAACCATTTTCAAATCATTTTATATCTTTACAAATTCTTTCAAAACTTCGACAAAACAGCACATCAGGTGTCCTATGGGACCACCATTGACGACCCTTAATCCCATTTCAAATGGACAAAACAAATCAATCTGAGATCCCATGTGAAACACATTTTATAAAAATCACTGGGCCCTGATTCGACATGCCAAAAAATAGGTTCGGTATGCTAAATTTTCCTAGTTTTGTCGATCAAAGAGATTCGACAGACCGAATTGATCGGAAGACCAAAACTGACTGAAAGATCGGCATGCCAAAAATTACTGATTCAGTATGTCGTTTCCACTTCGGCATGCCGAATTCTGCAATTCCAGAAAATGACCCAAAACTTAAACCTTCAAAATCACCCAAAGTGGGACCTTCAATCAGACTCCTAAACCAAGCACTAAAAATCACACATAAAAAAAATTGTAGACCCTCAAGTCTACTCGAAATCCCAACAAGCAAAACCAAAATCCATTCATCATGCATCAAGACATAAATTCGCAAAGACAGAATGGTCAAAAGGACCTAAACCACAACTACCGTCATAAAACACCATAAATACCACAATAAATTTTCATAAAATCACAATAAATTCTAGGGAAGTAAATTTACCTAGATTTCATGCATTCTTATCATTTTCTATCAATTTCATGCTTTTCATACAATGGTTGGAGGTGCGTACCTGAAATGAGCTCTCCGACGATCCTTCGGCCAACCACCGGTGCCACCGACAACCAACACACTGCCACACACCCACAGAGCTTCCATTACCAACCACGAGCCACTGCACGTCGCCACTGACACTCGAGCACACCGAGCAGATGGTAGATAGGGGAGGAGATAGGGGAGAGACGAGGGAGAGAGGGAGGAAGAGGGTGGGAGTGAATAGGGGAGGGTAGGAGAGAAGGAAAGGATGTGTAAGGGAGGAGGAGTGGTGCTCGGGAGGAGGACAGCAAAACAGGGGAGAAAGAGGAGGAGAGGTGCTAAGGAAGAGGTTGATCGTCGCAACTTAAATATGCGTAAATGGTGGTAACTGCATGCATGCATGCACAGTGCAATCACTAGCCTTCTGCACGAGCCAACAACCAACCGCACCAGCTCACTTCCACCAATAGGCCCACAAACACAGACCCCACATGAACCTACACATGGATCCACAAGTACAGTGCCACAATGTACAGTGCCAATCACGCACAAGGACACGCAAATAGAAGCTGGTCTATGAGGTCCAAGTCCAAAATCACACAAACGGACCTCAAAAATAGTAATACCTGTCTAAGAATAAATTCATTATAAATGTAAATAATTACAAAATGAATTTACGAGTGTTATATCCTAAGCACCTTAAAAGAAGATTTCGCCCTCGAAATCACTAGCAGGCGAAAAGATACAAATACTAGGCTAGGATGGCTTTCTCACGTTCCCACATGGCCTCCTCGGCTCCATGATGCTGCCACCGCACCAAGACCAATGGAATCACCTTGTTCCGCAGCACTGTCTCCTTGCGGTCAACGATGTGGACGGCATCATCCACAAAGAACAGATCTTCCTGGAGCCCCTCTGGCTGAATTGGGATCACATGAAATTCGTTAGCCAAACACTTCCTCAGCATGGAGACATGGAACACATCATGCACGGACGACATCTCTGGTAGTAGATCCAACTGATAAGCAACCTCATCGATCCTCTAGGTGATCTGGTACGAGCTAATGTAGCGATGACTCAACTTTCCATGCTTCCCGAACCTCATGACACTCTTGGTCAGCGACACCTTCAGAAACACATAGTCTCCCACCAGGAATTTCAGCAGTCTCTGCCTCTTATCGGCATAACTCTTCTGCCAACTCTGTGCAGTAACAATATGCTATGGATAAAATCAACCTTGTCCGCATACAACTGCACAAGCTCAGAACCAATCAACTAATGCTCACCCACCTCGCTCCAACAAACTAACGATCTACATGACCTACTGTACAAAGCTTTGTACGGTGCCATCTCGATTTTCAAGTGATAACTATTATTGTAGGCGAACTCAATCAGTGGTAGATGGTCCTCCCAACTCCTTTGAAAGTCTAAGGCACATGCTCTGAACATATCTTTCAGCGTCTGGATAATCCTCTCTGTCTGATCATCTGATTGAGGATGAAATGATGTACTATAGTTGAGCACAATGCCAAAGGCCTCTTGCAGAATTCTTTAGAACCTTGAGGTGAACCTTGTGTCTCTGTTCGACACGATGGACACCGAGACATCATACAATCGAACCACCTCAGAAACATACAACTCTGCTAGATGGTGCATCAGAAGCTTCAGCCGAATGACTAGGAAGTGAGAAGACTTGGTTAACCGAATCATGATCATCCACACGGTGTTGTTCTTCCTCTGAGTTCGCAGTAAACCAGTCACGAAGTCCATAGAGATGTGCTCCCACTTCTACACAGGAATATCCAATGACTGCAAGGTCCCTCTAAGTCTCTAGTGCTCTGCCTTGACCAGCTGGTAGGTTGTACACCTCGCCACATGGTCAGCAACATCCCTCTCCATGCTAGGCCACCAAAAGTTCTACTTCAGGTCTCGGTACATCTTTATACTCCCAAGATGAATAGTGTAACTAGACCAATGCGCCTCATCCAACAATTTCTGCCTGGCCTCCTCAAGCTAGGGTATATACAGGCGCATATCATACCTCAGCTCCCCATATGCTCCAACCGAGAAATGAGGCTCTCCACCAGCCTCCAACTTCCAAAACACAGCCTGAACAAATGAATCCAGCTCCTGATAGGCAACAATAAACTCTATCAGCTTCAAGCGAATAGACAGGTTGCCCACCCAGCTCACTAGATCCTCCAGCATGGTCCACTCCTTGATCATTAGGCTCGCCAACACGTGCGTACACCAACTCAAGGCATCGGTGACCACGTTGGCCTTGCTGGGGTGGTAGGACAGGCTGAAATCATAATCCTTCAGATACTCCACCCAACGGCGCTGCATCAGATTGAGGTCCCTCTGCGTAAAGATATACTTCAAGCTTTGATGATCGGTGAAAACCTCAAACTGCTCTCCATACAGATAGTGTCGCTAGAGCTTGAGAGCAAACACTAGGGCAGCCATCTCCAAATCGTGGGTCGAGTAGTTCTTCTCATGGTCCTTCAGCTGACGCTAAGCATATGTGATGACATTACCATGCTGCATCAGAACACACCCCAACCCAACACCACTGGCGTCACTAGACATAGTGAAGCTACCACTTCCAGAAGGTAGAGTCAACATAGGGACAGAAACCAGATGAGACTTCAGTTCTTGGAAACTTGCCTCACAATTCTGGTCTCAACAAAACGGAACTCCCTTCCTAGTCAACTCTATCAAGGGCATGACTATGGAGGAGAAATCCCTGATAAACCTCCTATAATAGCCTATCAGACCTAAGAAACTTCTGATCTCAGTCACATTCCTAGGTCGCTCCCAACTGGTCACTGCCTCAACCTTGGCTGGATCTACTTTAATGCCTTCTCCAAAAATCAAATGGCCAATGAACATAACTTCCCTCAGCCAGAACTCACACTTAGAGAATTTGGCGTACAACTGATGATACCTCAGAGTAACCAAAACCGCCCTCAAATGCAAGGCGTGAGTCTCCACATCAGGAGAGTAGACCAACACGTCATCAACAAAAACAACAAAAAATTGGTCCAAAAAAGGGCTGAAAATCTTGTTCATTAGATCCATAAATGCAGCCGATGCATTGGTCAAGCTGTAAGGCATGACTGTAAACTCGTAATGTCCGTACCGCATCCGGAAAGTAGTCTTCTGAATGTCTGAGTCTCATATCCTCAACTAGTGATACCCTGACTTCAGATCAATCTTCGAGAACACGGATGTAGATTGCAACTGGTGGAATAGATCATCAATGCGAGGCAAGGAATACTTGTTCTTCACCATAATCTTGTTCAGCATCCGATAATCTATACACAGTCAAAGTGAACTATCCTTCTTACGGACGAATAAGACAAGCACTCCCCATGGCGACACACTCGGCTTGATAAACCCCTTGACCAGAAACTCCTGCAACTGAGTTTTGAGTTTTCGCAACTCCGCTGGTGCCATGCGATAAGGAGGCTTCGACACAGTACCAGAATCAGGAATCAGATCGATCGAGAACTCTACTTCCCGATAAGGTGGCATACCAGGCCAATCGTCAGGGAATACATTGAGATATTCACACACCACAAAGATGTTATGAACACTCAACTCAGGAGAAGTGGAGGTGTAACTATACTGGCTAGATATCCCACGCAACCCTTGACCAAAGACTTATAAGTCTTCATAGTCGAAATGACAAGTTTAGGCTCACCCTAACACCCACCTTACAAAAAGAAAGACCCATCCTCAGGAAACCCAAAATAAACTCTCCTTCGAGCACAATCAATCAAAGCAGGCTGTTGTGCCAACCAATCCATGTCGAGTATCACATCGTACTCCTACATGTCCACTACGATCAGGCTAGTATCGAACTCTTTGTCATTCAGCATCAAGTCGACAGATCGTAGATACCTCCATGCCAAACTATGCTCTCCCAATGGCGTTACCACGCTTAGTTGAAAGGACAATCTAGCTAGTCTCTCTCCCAACTCCGCCGCGAAAGGCTCAGAGACAAAAGAGAAAGAACTCCTTGAGTCAAATAACACTTTGGCCATCCAGCCAGCCACAATAAAAGAACCTGATGGCTAAGCAAAACACCACCACAATATCCATACAATCAGGCAGATGTCCAGGTTACAAAGACATTACAACAATCACAGAGGGTCACAAAACCAACTAATCATCCTTATCTTCAACTATATCTCCTGAAGACCTAGCGCTTAGAGCTACAATGGTAATCACCCATCCCCTAGTCGACTGTTGTGGCGCGCTTCCTGCCTTCTTCGGTGTTCTGAACAGGATCTCTGAACATGTCCTGCCTTCCTGCACTTATAGCACACCATTGAGGCCGAAGGTTGTGGAGGATGAGGACACTATGCAGTGATGTGGCCCGCCTAACCACAGTTGAAGCACTAGTTCCTATTGGATCGAAAGGCCTCTCTAGAGGGGGGGGGGGTGA
>JAMKQA010247855.1:0-20650 GCA_024699735.1 Posidonia australis
AAACAATACCCATTGATGACAACTGATTGATGATTCCTTGGAATGTGTTCACATGATCTGCCACACGTGTACCATCCCTGTATCTCAAATGCATCAACAGTTTAATGAGAAACATTTTATTTGTGCCTTCCTTTCGAGCATACAACTCTTCTAACTTGCGCCAAAGGGTACCTGCACTTGTTTCATCACAAATATGATTCAACACATTATCATCCACCCACTGTCGTATAAAGCCACAAGCTTGACGGTGTAGAATCTTCCACTGATCATCTGTCTTTTCATCTGGCTTTTCTGTGTTAAAAACAGGCTTGTAATATTCTTTTACATAGAGAAGATCTTCCATCTTCCCTTTCCAAGCTTGATAGTTGGTTCCATTTAGAGAGATCATTCTGCTAGTGTTGACTTCCATCCTTGCTTTCAACTGTAACAGAAATTAGGTTTGGCCCCACGGTGGGCACCACTTGTTGGGGTTTATTGACCTAATTGAAAACAAGCAAACCACAAACCAAACACACAAACACAGAATATTTAACGTGGAAAACCCCCTCGGTGTGAGGAGATAAAAAACCACGGTCCAACCCAATCCAACCGGCACTAATCTCAAATGCAGTTACAAAGTTCTGATCAAATCAATCACAAGTCCAAAAATATACATCTGTATCATCCAACCACTGGAGAAAAACATCACAATGCAAACCTTGTTGAAACCTGTTGAAGATCTGACCTCCTGATCTCTGTCTAGACTGAGAATCAGCACGTGCCGGCGGACCTCTGTTCACCGGACGTTCCTCCGCGGGAATCGGCTGCTCCACTCTCAGGACACCACCACGGGCGGCTGCTCTCCTCCACGGGCTGCTGCAGTAGACGAGCACGGCAGCAACAGCAGGACTTCTCCTCTGGGCTGGGTAGCAGCAGCAACAACGGCGCCTCCACGCAAGCACAGGGTAGCAGCAGCAACAGCGGCGCCTCCGCACGACGGGAAACCCTTGAGAAGTCCCGCTTTTCTTCTCTCGCTCGCTGGTCCTCTTTTTTCCAAAACACTGTAGCATTATTTCATATAATGCTCACCCAAAACAAAACCATGGGCTGGGCCAAATAAAAATAAGTCAGAGATGGGAGGACAGCCCAACAGTTTCATACTTTAGTCGACTGGTAAACTTACATTACCAACATCAAGTATCTTCAGATACACTGTCTGATACATTACATTACCACTTTAGTCCACTTACATTACCAAACTGAGTTTCTATAGATAAGGACTGATATCAATTACTTCTATAGATTTAGCCGAGTTTCTCTTTACAATGATAGGTTGATCTCCAAGCATAGAGAAAAAGAAAAGGTTTGCACATCTACATAGCAAACTTGGTTAATTTCATCCATGATGATACTCAATAAAAATAAATCAAGCTTGAGAATAATTTCCTGTGTTCAGTTATGGGAACCACGACAGTGAATTCAAACAAAAGAGCAGCCACCTCCATGTTTTTTCATCAAGTCAGTTTCTATTCTAGAAAGCACAAGGGCAAAGGAGCTTTTCCGGTGAGATTGATGAACCACTGGTCTCTGTAGATATCTCGTTTTGACACTTCTTTGTTTTTTTTAAGTCCTATTACATTATATCAAGTCTTATTCATCTTTAGAAGTTTTTTGCTCAGCCTAAATACTCTCCAAAATTCCATTTGTTAGTTCAGGACGTTGTACGCTAGCGTTATTAGCGTTTAACGTCCCTTGTTCATTTCCCTTCCATTTCTATCAAATTTCTTTTTTTTGGATCCTTTGATATTTTCAAACAAGTCTTCTTACCATATTTAGAGGCCTTTAATATCCCATTAATTTGCTTGTTTGACTACATTTAATTTGGCATCCAAATCCGGCAAGTTCATAGACTAGGTGTGTTGAACGCTGGACTGTATAGCGTCTAACATAAAACGCTATGTTTGGGGCATTTTATAGCTGATAGTTATGCTCCACAACTGTTCTTATTTGGACATTTTTGAAATTCAAGTCATTGTCTTCTTTTGAGGTCCGTTGATCAAGCAATGACTCAATTAAGGTCTAATCAAGCCTAATTTGTGATTAATAGCAGATTATTCAATTATTTTGACTACTGGGTGTTGGCAAGTCATTGAATGCTATATCCTAGGCATTCTAAGTTGAACACTGACATGACTAGCGTTCAATGATTCCAAGTTGGAAACTTTTCCTTGATCTTGCCAATTCAAGTCATTTTGCCAAATTTGAGCCATCCTGTCCCTTTATAAATAGAGGGGCACTCCCATCCTTTGGGAGGGGACCAGAAAGGAGATAATTTTGGAGAGGGGACACTGGTGACAAATTCAGAAGAGGGGACTGGACAAATTTTGAGCACAAGTTTTCCATTAAGCTCTGGACACACCGCGTCATCCATTTTGCATCACATGCATTAAAAGGGGGTTTTCATTTAAATATTTTGCATACTGCATTTCATTTTAATTGTATGTTGTAGCTAGGTGTTTTCATTTCATTGCAACCAGGGGGATAAAATCCTTAGGGTAAGTATCTTTTTCTTTCATTTTTATGCTTGTAATTTATTTTGTTAAGCTACTTGCTACACTGTATTAATCCACATTTTTTTATTTTAACATTGTTTTAAAAGTGAAAGAAGAAGAAGAAGCTCATGGCACGGCACCCTTAGGTGATGCTGGTGTCGTTCTAAGGTAGCGAACTTATAACCACATCTCCTCAATGCGTCTCCAAGGCTGACAAAAGCGAACCGAGAGTGATGATTACACCAATTCCGACATCAGTAGAGTAGAGAAATTGGATATAAAACAAAGGAAAACAAGTAAGGTGGCAAAATACACAAAGGTACGTAGAACGTGCGCCCTCCTCCAAAATCTCGCATCCACAGTTTCAACACTAAAAAAAGAAGAAGCAGGTTGTTTGTTTTGTTAAAGACTTTTCATAAAATTAGCATAGTTGGAAATTCTAAATGCAACAAAATAAGCTTACTTTGATGATATGCTTGAATTTCCAACAAAATAAGCACAATAGCAAAACCAAGAGTCAGCTTAGATAAAGGCAAGAAACCAATTGAGGAAGGCTATCAAGTAGAGAATGATGCACATAATGAAGATGAAGTTTTTATTAGTTTACCATGTAATAGAGTAGAGCAAAACAAAAGGACACCCACAACATTGAAGTCTACAAGAAACTTCAAGGTAAGAAAATAACATGAAAATATACTGATTTTGTTATGGAGGAACCATGGCACAGAGGGAGGAGGGAGGAGACGAGTTAGCTTCAACTGTCTGAGAAGGGAGCAGTAAGACGGGAAGTGAGTCGACGACACAAAGGAATCGATGGCCTAGAGCGAGATCGACAGCACGGAGCGGAATGACAAAACAGATACGAACGACGGAATCGATGGCACGAAGCGGGATAGTAGAACAGAGGACTCGATGGCATGGAATGGAACTACGGCATAGAAGAATCGACAATGCAGCAAGAAGGGTTTTGTCATCGCACAAAACTGGGAGAAGATATATTAGAGATTTGGGAGATTTCTAGAGATAACGGGAGGAAAGGCGTAGGAAAAGAGTGGAAAAAGTGATTTCACGGTTTCCTTAGTTTTTAAGAATATTGTGATGGGAGAAACCATCGGAATTTAAACCTGCTTTTGACGAATTGAAACGTTAATTAAAAATTATATTATTGACGATTCTCTAATAACCATCATCCATAAACTCAATTTTACTAGTGGTAAGGGTAGTGGCAGTTGCAGTTTGTGTGGTGGAGGTCTCGAGGTGGGAGTGGTGAGGATGTTTTTGGTGTTGGGTAATAGTGTGGAGGAGGTGGAAATGAAGTGGAGAAGGTCAAGGCAGCTAGGGCTTGGTGTATTAGTATTCTTGGTGGTTGTTGGAGGCTGGAGAAGGTCGGGGCAAATTGCTACTGATGGAGTAAGGTCGTGAAAAAGATCCAGCCCCCTTTGCATGGGTGAATAGTGGTGCTTTATAAGAGTTTTGGAGTGAGCAAGGACTTTAGTTTGTAGGTTTTTTGGAATGAAGGGTTGGGATGTGTGTGACTTAGGGTTTGATGTTTTAGGAGAGGTGTAGATTAAAAATGGTGGGTCAAGATAAAATTAAAACTACCCTTAAATTATCCTGCAAGTATTACGAATTCTGGGAAAATGTATGGTCAAACTGTGAGGTCAAAACACGCAGCTTGGTGGATGTGCAATAGCATTCCGGAAATAGAAAAATATGATCTTGCATATGGAAATGGAAATGGTTTCATTGAATTTGGGATTGATTTGAATGGGTTATGAAGGGTATGAAATGTTATTTTGGAAAAAAAAAAGGTGAAATGGCCAAATGTTGGATGGAGTGAATTGAGCAAGTTAGAGTAAAGCATTCTTGGAGTTTTTTTAGGTTGGAACACAGTTTATCATTTTGTACTATGAAAATCGAGGTGTCTACACTCATCTTTTGATCTTATATTGAGTCATATCTTTGAAATTAAGGAGATTGTTCCACCGAATGAGAAATACAAGTCCATTGGTCTGATTCGAGTGACAAGGGTAAACTTTGATAATCCTCCTCCTTCAAAGAATGTTACTGCTTCATCATTTTTTTCAATCATCTTAGAGCACTGTGAACCTAATGCAAGAGATGCGTGCTCTCTGGAACAACAAGAAAGAATTGATAAGAAGTGAGATGAATGAAGATTTTTAAAACTTGAATGTCAGGATGGATCATTTTGAGTGAAGTCTCACTTCTGATTAACCTTTTCAATAGTTGTTTGTTTTATCTTCTATTTCTATCATATGTTTTTTTTATGTGGCAAAGGAGGAGATAGTTTGGAATTGATTATTATGCTTCATGTGCTTAATTCTTTCAATCACGGGAAGTTATTTTACTAAGTTTTTACCATCATCAGGAAGAGGGAAATTTTTAGAATTTAAATTTATTTTTGATGATGTCAAGTTGATTGGAATTTATTTTGAATTTTGATTTAATTTGTTCTTTTGAATTTTAAAGAAATTTTTGATATGGTCAATGTGGCTTAAATTCCTTGGTTGGATATTCTTTAGACTTGTTTTGTTGTAGGACTATAGCAAATTACGTTTTAAGATGTCTGCTAGAAGGCACAACAATCATAGGGATTTTTGAAATGTCCGACTTAGATGATCATTGGAGGTGCCACTCAGATCAGAGAATTTTTAGACGTCCAGTTCAGACGTCTGTTGGTATGGTATTTCTTAACAGGTCATTAATGAACATCTGCATGGATGTCTTCTCTACAGTGTAGATGTCAATTTTAAGTTCTTAACGGCTATTTTCGTTGTAGATTGATAAATAGACATCTAAGACTTCTCAAGTACGATCATAGACATATCTCCTTTAATCTTTCTATAGCTTCTAAGTGCTTCAAATCAAATCCATCTTTGTGCTCTCTTGATCTCAAAAAGTTTTTCATTTTTGATAAAGAAAGGACATGTTTGGATCTCTCAATGTGAAAGATTCGTGAGGGTGTTAATGGGTTTTTCCTAGCTCAATCAATGGAGAAGTATAGTGAAACTTTACAAGACGATGGTCTGTGGAGACTAGACTAGGGTGATGTCCAAACCAATATATATTTTCTGTCTCATGTGATGAATGATTGCATAAGTTGTGATGAGTTTTATTTAATTTATGCTATAACTCGATTCTTTTTTATACGACAACATAATGCTCTCTTCACCTTCCTTTAGAGTAATCGATCTTACAAGTTCAAACTTCTAAGTTCTTGTATGTTAAATCATTGAATCAATGTAAAACATCTGCAAAACATCCTTGTCATATTTTTTCTACTTTTCATTGCGTGCTAGCAGTGAATCTAACCTTCCTTTCAAATACTTTTGCAATGAAATTTTATCACCCAACGAAGAGAGAGGCACCATAGGTTTCATTAGCTCTCCATCTCCAAACTCAGTTGATCAAAGTAGAGGTGTTTTTTAACCAACTTACAGAATTAAGCTACAGCTTATTATTTCAATTCTTGATATTGGTAGTCATCTTTACTTGCTGTTGGAATTGCTTAACAATCTTTGGAATTTTCTACACTCTTCCAACACCTTCCATCATATTTTGCAGACTTCTCTTTCTCATATGATTACTGTTTTACCCATGTATGCTGTTTATATAAAGGCATGTATAGATTCTTCAGACATAACAGAATACAGTTATTGAGCTGGCATTCCTTCTTCATCCTCCTTCTGTGTTATAGTTTCCCGTCTTTTTGTGTTGGGTTATTCTACATGGTATCATTCGTGGGCGTGATCCATGGCATCTCAACCTTTGGGTTCCCCCACTACACCTCAACATCCATCCTCTGCTTCTTCCCAAGGGTTCTCCTCATCAACCCGTACTGTTCTCCCAACTTCCATCAATATATCACACCAATTTCCGACAACTATGGATAAGCTAACTTATCACTGCTGGCGTTCTCAATTCCTTGATGTCCTCACAATCCATGACCTCTTTCATGTTGTCTCACCTGATTTCTCATCTCCTATGGCCCCTGATTCATCCACCCTTCCGTCACCAGAGTATGTCCTTTGGCTTAAAATGGATCGTTTGGTTTTAAGTTAAATTAAAGTCAATCATATTTATATACTTTTAAACGTTGACAGTGGCACAAAACGAAATAACTTAGACTTAGACAAGAGTAGTATCACATGATGCTAGTCCCCATGTGCCCTTGTAGGCCCTGAAACTAAAGAAGTTTACAGTGTGCACGCCACTGCTGTGCACCTCTTTATGGACGCATGTATGGACCACATTGGGTTGCACAATTTTTAAAAGCTACCTAAGTGACTGTCCAATTTGAAAGAATAGTAGTCATCAGCATATTATAGTAATTAATGCTTTGATAGGTGATTGACAAATATCACCAGGATTTTGTTTCATTTCCTTGTCAAGAACTTCATATACCACAATAAGAAAAGACATTCACTGAGAACTAGCTGAAGATTCCATAAACAGCGTGCAGTTTACATCTAATAACAACCTAAAAGAACCCAGATGTCTACAGTCTGCTAAAAGATTCAAACCAACTAATGTTTGTCGCAGTCAAAACCACTTTGTAGAAGCATTTTTTCCAACAGCAATGAGATGGAATACAGTGAAGTATGAACCCACCAATACCGTCCTTATGTCTCACCAGCGATCAAGTGAGATTTATAACAATCAATCTTACATTCCAGAAGAGTACTGCATACTACAGTGTAATAATGAGAAATTTCATCCACCACATAATTTGGATCCACTTCTAAGAGATGAACCAAAGATATGCATGGAATGATGTTGACATCACTGATGGAAAAGGACTAAATTAGGGCTTGGAATGGAGTGCCTTGGCCATTACTGAATATTGCTGTTAGCAAGGCTTCCACTATATTCATCTCACAGCACTGACAAACCTGAGAGAAACAGTCTTCCTGACAGATCTACGAAAATAATCTTCTTTCACACAATATATGGATCCTCAAGTGTAGTATGTTCTATCAAGATGAAATTACATGTAGATCTTTTTTTTTTCAATACAAAAACATGAAACCTAATTCCGTTGGTCAATGAAACCAATGTAAACAATTAACACGGGCTGTAAATGGGAGAGAGAGCTAGAGGAGATGTAGCCAGTCCTAAAACTAACAGCAGCTCGAGCTCCCATGGAATCTCACTACCACCCCCATGATGGAACAAAGTCGAATCTTTGCGACCCATACCACATATTACAAGCAATTCTCCATATACGACTACTAGCTTTGAACTTTATGAAATGAAAGCAGTTCGTAGGAACGTGGAACCTGATGCCGAAGATGATTGCATTTTAACCACTCAGAAGTGGTCGTTCCTACATCACAAATACTTGGTAAAAGGACTCACTCATCTTAATTGGAGCATCATTATTTCTCTCTCCCCAAAACACTTAGTACAACAATTATCGGTGACCCATTTTGTGGGTTAGTGAGATGAAGGAGAAACAAGCTAAACCATAGTTTTGCAAAATCCATCTCGCTTTCTATCAAAGAAGTTCAGTCCCTATGCAATCACAGGTCGTTATAGTAAAGTGGACTGGGGACAGCAGCACGCGCACCCATGAGATCAAAATGGAGACGTAGCTGCTGGTGGTGAAGTTGGATTGGTAGGATTGAAATGGAGACACATGTTGTACTTTTTAAAAGAACGGCATGCAGATAAAGAAAGGTGAAGAAAATGGTGAGAGAGGGAGATAATGCTTGATGGACCAATGTCCATTGCCATTTACGTACAAGTAGTTGTGACGAGAGTTGGTTGGTCTTCGGGGAGTTGGAGTGAAGATGTTGATTTGTTATTGACAAGAAGTACGGGGAAAACAAAGCAACATGAGAGGAGGTGCATATATAAGCTAGAAGGAAGCAATCAAACTTGAAGGAGAACACCAAGCTGCAGGCAGCTCGTAAATACCAAAGACAAACAACAAGGAAGCATGTGACCAGGAGGAAGTGTACGTGATCAATATGAGAGAGAGAACCAAGAACTGTGTTTTATGTTTTCTCTCTCTAGGCTGGTCAAAGAAGGGAGGGAGGAGGGAAAGAGATAGGGTTGCAGAGGGAAGGGGAAGATGGGTGGTGACGGTGTCAGGAAGGAGGAGATGGTGGGGTTCCACCATTAGGTTAAGCCCAAATAATTGTCCCTGAGCTGTGTGCTGGAGCCTGAGGATAAGACAACGACATGTTGATCTCCGACCCTTGTCCGTACTAGGAATATGGATCTCCCTCCGGCCATCCAAGCCTGAGAGAGAGAGAGCGAGAGAGAGAGAGAGAGAGAGAGATCATTGGCTTTGGATGCTTTGATTGGATGACGAAAGGTAAACAGATCCGAAAGGAAAGGATGAAGCTCATGCGCTACCAGCCATCAACGTCTCCACTCTCCATCACTAGCTTTTCTGCTACTGTGAGGACTAATACACATCATAAGAGCTTTTGATATGCCCTTCTTGTCTGAGGCATGTTGGAACTCGGTTTTCACCATGTTATTTTGTTTGTTGTTGCAACCCAAATAATCAAACACAGAAGGAAAGGGAAGAAGCCGAGGGGGTCATTGTTCCAGTCCTATTCCTTTGTTGAATAACTGGTAACAAAGTTAACCAGGGAACCTGATCTGGTTTCTCCCCACATTTCACCAGTCGTCTCTCACACTGCTCCCACGTGAAAAGCCGGCCTTCATCTCTATCTCTATTCCCTTTCATTTATTAATTATCACGCAGGAAGGTTCTCATATGGCCGATAAATGCTACTCTTCCCTCCGCAAACCCCCCATTTCTCCCTTATCCTCTGAATCACTGTACAGTACTCTACATCCTTCCATCTCTCTTGTGTCCTTTTCGCTTAGGTCCTTCGGTACACCTCACTCTCCTCCCTATCTCCATTTTCCTTTCATGTCCTTGAATGCCCAAAATTGTATCATCCTTTACTCTCTTCTAGAGGAGGTACTTCCTCACCACACACCTCACTTTCTCAGGCTGTCGATTCATGAAGGTTTTGAATATTGTACTCTATCGATCATGTGATGTGCAAATCTTATAGCTTGATCTTTCCTTACCTCACACTCATCTAGCCATACCATTTTAGTAAAGAAGGTGCAACCTCCCACCTATCACAGATGTTCTCTTACACAAACCAACAACTCCTATTTGACAACAATTACCTATTTGGCCAAGAAGATGAAAGTGGCCCAAATCCTCCAAACATCTTCCCTTCTTCATATGATCATGATGGTTACAACGACCTCCTACTTGCCATACAACTTCTACCAACCAATGCAGGAGCCTCACCGGTGCCAACCCCACCTTCTGGGCCTCCCGGCAACAAAATCACAGACTTGACACCTTGCACTGCCGGGAGCCGCAAGAGGACGCTGAGAAGGGACCGTCACAGCAAGATAGTCACCGCCAATGGGCCGAGAGATCGCCGGATGAGGCTCTCCCTTGACGTAGCCAAGAAGTTCTTCGAGCTACAAGACATTCTCGGCTACGACAAGGCCAGCAAGACCGTCGAGTGGCTGCTCACGAAGTCCAAGGGTGCCATAAAATCACTCACAGCATGTCGATCCAAATCCCAACACCGGCGGAGCAGTAGCGGCAACGCGAAGATGGAGTCCTCCACCTCCGAATGCGAGGTTGATTCAGTCGGCCCTGGTAAAAATGACAAGGCACTGGTTATGGATGGGGAGGAGGAGGATGCAGTGGAGGCAACCGGTGAAGCTCATGCCACACCCAGGATCAGAAGAGCCTCCACCACTCGGACTCCTAGAAAGGCCACAACCGGTCCATTGCTCACGAAGGAGTGGAGAGCGAAAGCAAGGGCAAGAGCAAGGGAGAGGACCATAGAGAAGAGGTTGTGGAGCTCAAGGTTTGAGAATGGTAGCTTGCCAAAGCAATTGACAGCGGAAGAAATAGAACATCCCAGTCAGTGGGGGAGAACAGCTGCAATTGTGGAGGGAGGAGAGCAATCCCTTCCAATGATGATGGGCCATGAATATGGAGGGATCACCACGTCTGATTACAGTTACAACCACAACAACGTTCTCCACAATGCAGATCCTTTCAATTCCTTGCAGGAGTACTGGAACTTGCACCCGGCAGCTGCTGGCGTTAATATTGGAGAACAACGAGGTACCATAGACGCTCATTTCCAGACTAGAGGTTGGAACATTTGAGGTCTTTTGTCGCTTCTTCTTCTTCTTAATTGTGGGTTAGTCTAGTAGAGTCGTCTTCATGGCATTGGAATATTTGTAAACATTTCTCCTTATGACATAATTAATTACCTAGCTTTACGTTCAAACCAGCTTGTTCTGGCACAACCAAAGAACAATTTCTTCAACATTCCATGAAACAACCACCGATCAAAAGAAGTACTATAATTCAAGTTTAAATACACTTCAAAATCAAAGAATACAATTAAGATGCAAGTGATTCAGTCCAGGCTATAGGTATCATTTAGGATTAAATTGCTGGGAAGCTACAGGTCTTGAGATCCCCAGATGCTAGAGTTGCACAAACATCCACTACCATATGTTTTCTTCTTTTGTGTTGGTTTTATATTTCAGTTCTTTCTAATAGAAATGTAAACTTGCTTAGCTCCTGCCTAGCTTGCTATATTTGATTTTTCTTCTAAAATATTCACATAAATTGATGCTACTCATGCTAAATCTGGATTCAGCTGAGCAAAACTTTTCTTACCTCTCGTCTTTTATACATTCTTCTTTGCAGTACTGTCATGGAGTTCCTTATTTCAACGAACTACTTAATCTAGTACAGGAATAGTGTGTGATTTGATTGGCATCACTAGTGATGTGATGTTAACTACAGTATGAAATATGCTTTGATACACTTTAGATCTTCATCAAATTGCATTTCAGAATTTGACCGATAGACACTAATTAATGCCTCCTTTTATCAAGTCATGTCATGGAAAAGGATCTAACTTCATGGAGTTTGGTAGAAATACAGTTAAATAATCCTACTGGACAAGAATGCTCCTTACCTTCAACCTCAGTCAACTATATCGTGCTACCAAACAGTACTAAATTTCTTTGATGTTCTCAAGTGAAAATTTTTACGAAAACAATACAATTTCTAGCAGCAGCAATTTATGAAATCTACCACTGGCTCGCTGGAAAGGAGCATTAAAAAATTACGATTACAATTAAATGTCTCTTTAGTAATCATATGCAACTATTGCTTAAAATTATCAGAAAATAATGAATGTTGAGATTAAAAACTCATCTTAACTAGAATTTTATGAAGTGAAAATATTAAAAATCAGACATATATAAAAAAGGACACAAAACTAAAGACAAGAAGCTATATTATAATCACAAAATCTCCAAATAGTTTAGACCAAAGAATTGAATGAATTCTAATAATTAGAGAAACCGAATTGAAGTAAATTAATGAGAAACTTCTCAAGTAACATAACTGTTCTATGATTCTTATTTACTTGATTTCTTTATTCTGTTTTAAAAATTGAAGAAAAAACTGCAAAAGATATGTCAGTGCCACAGTTTTTTGATGTGGTGAATGATATGAGCTAAGTTTATTTTCAATATACTGATATACATAAACTAAACAAAGGGCGTCTATACATTCAGCAAGATGTACGCTTCCTATTTTTAAGGTGAATAGCATAAGCTGGATCAAACATGTTAAAACAAATCCTATATTGTGACTAGGATCCTTCATTGTGATTAGAAAAACATACATACAATTACGCATTGGATTTTCTAAGTTATGAGTGCACTTTTTGTGGATTCTTCAGTTTATATATTGCAAATTAGAGATTGACAACATATTTCCATATGCATAATTGATTTCATCCTGTCATGAAAAAAGTTTCATATTCACTGTCACTCAACTTCGCTTGATTTATTCAAAACCTGAAAAACGTTTTGACCAACTGTTAACTTCACAGACAATAGACTAGCAGCATCTTCATAAGAATGCAATTTTGTTTTCATAAATATTGGTAAATGCATCCATATTTTCCATGTGCAACATAACCTACCTGCCAAGGAATCATTCATTTTCCATATATATATGACCAGTAAAAGAACTCTACAATTTGCTCAACATATTTTTTTAAATATGTCGGGGAATATATCTGTTTCCCTATTCTGTCTTTGAACTTAATTAATGTTAATTGGCGATAAGAAGGAATATAAATGCCAAAATACTTTTACAATGTTTATTATGTCTTAGTTTGATTGTATACAATTAGGTATGCAATATTAGACTCCCATGTTATTACCATTTAATTTTGGTAAAAAATAATATTCAGATTCCACATTTAATTGGCTGTCTATTTAGTCTTTCTGTCTGCCTGATAAGCACAGCCAAGCATTTTTTATATGGTACTTTCGTCAAAGAATTCATCCTATTCGTGTTTTATAACAATTCACCGAAATAGTAATAATTTACAAAAAAAGGACATATATTGATGTTTAAGATATTATTGAAAAAAAAATTAATATCAATCTTCTCTCTGTGCTTTTAACTCATCAGTAAATCAGTACAATTCGGGTTTACCCTACCTATGACAGATTCATCCTAAATTTAAAGCAACCAAATAAAAATGTCCCCAATTGTTTTGTAATTAACAGAAAAATATAAGTGAAGTCTCTAACATCTTTAATTCGTTAGAACTGTTCATAATTTTCTTAAAAACTTTATTAGCTATTAGAATATTTTACTTTATTGGGATAATATCAGATAATGACATGACATAATGTGAATTCATTCATGAGCTACACAGGTTGATTGCTACTGACATGAAAAAACGTTTATGCTGATATCCCAATAGGTACTTAGGTGAGTTTTCTTTTCAAAAATATTTATATTTTTTTTAGATGGACGACAGTTTTTTTTTAAATTCTGGCTGGGAAGTTTCAGGCTACACGATTGTTATTCAGGTCAATATAACTTTATCCTGTTGTATATGGTTACACTTTTTCAGAATGTATTAAAATGCTTTTCCGGAATTTTTGACTCAAGGAGAAGTATTTGTTGAACCAAAGAATTGAAGCACAATCATCACAAATATGGTTTGATACGGAAGGAATCTCAAGATATCCCAATAAGCTTTATGCATTATGTGACAAACATTATATTGTTGACATTCTGAATTTATTAGGTGTCTCCCGGCAAAATATATCAAATGAGTTTTGTGAACACTAATAAAATTCTGGAGTCTAGATGCAAAAAATGAAGGATTGGTTAAGTCAATTGCTATAGGGAAGAATGCATCTCTTTTAATTTGCTTTTGAATCCTATATCAATTATGGCAAGAAAGATTCTATCATGTCTAGCAAAATTCAATATTGATTTCGCTCTTTTTTGTGAAAATTCAAGAGTTCATGTAATTAATTACAGAAGGATATTTTGACTAAATACCCTTGATAAGATTGACAATGCTTTAGATACCTCCCTTATTTTGATATTACCTCATATCCCATAACACTCTAACAATTGTCCTGCATATGCCTATTGCGACCTCTTGTTATGCATTATTCCTTCTTCGTTATTACAATGCTACTTGACCATAGTAAAATGTAAACCATGGCTTGGACAACAAAGTGACAGCCCTCAATGACATCTTGTGGATATTCATAGCTATCCTAGAGGTAATGTCCCAACTCTTGGAGTGCGTCGATGTGGTTGAGGTTGGCCACTCTAGCATAGAGGTCAATGGGAGTGCGTCGATGTGGTTGTTGTTCTTGGAGTGGCTACTCCCGATGAATTCGATCATTGCTCGAGAGTAGAGTGCCATCATGTGTGATCCAATTGCTGCTTTTGCCAGTAGCGACACACTTGTGCCTCTATTCCACAGGTAGTAGAACCAAATCTAGGCAGAAAAGGAAGACACAATCTTTTCTCTTAGACCCTTCTATGATACCAAAACACTCTTTTACATCCATTTGAAGAAACCACAAGTTGTCCTCTTATTCTACATATAAAAAATTCCAAACAAGATTTTTTAGACATTTCTATAAACAAGTGCTAGACATGGAATTTTCATACAAAGAGGGAAAAGAAAGTGGGTGGAGGCATTTGATTCCTTTTTTGATACAAATTTATCAAGGGTAAAATGGTATATTCAATGGCCATTAACATCTAAAATCATTAGCATCTCTTTCCATAAGGTTAAATGATAACTCAAAGGTACAGGGCAATTGACAGAGTCTTAGGAGATATAAGGGAAAATATTAGAATAAGGGAGACATCTAGAACATTGTCAATCTTATCAACGATATTTGGTCAAAAGCCAATTACAAAATTTTTTTGTTATTGAGTTCTACAAGCCACAAATCTCACTTCAAAGAACCTATTTATGTCTAAAACAATCACTTTTTGTTTTTCCTAGGTGTACTAATCAGTGATATCTTTTTGGTGCAATATCGTTCATGTAATTTACTCTAGTTTAAATAACGCTAACATGTTTGTTAATAGAGAATTATTGGAAAGGTAAACCTAAAAGGGAACACAATATACTTGGATTAGTCTGGTAGATTTTCTACAAGATCACTCATTGTAACTAATACATGGCACGGTGTAGGAACTCTGAATTGTTGACAAATTGTCCAAATGCTCAGAAATATCGCTCGTATGCCGGGTCAAGTGTCGACGCAATAATATTAAGATCAAAGATCTAATATCTTGAGCGAGTTTTCATCCTTGCTTTCTATATGCCTAAATGCAACCTAAAATGCATGAAAACTGCTAAAAACAAAGGTATGCCTTCCTAATGCATCGAGGAAGAAAACCAAAGGAAAACCCAGAAGCAAATCGGGTCAAGAAAGCGAGCAAAAACATGTGAAAACCTGCTGTGTGCTACTGAAAACAGGCCACTGCACCTGTTTGGTGCGCCAAACTTGTGCGTTAGTCTGGTCCGCCACCTATGTGCGTCTAAGTGGGCCAGTAAAATGTGCTGAGGGAAAAACAGGAAGCCACGCAAAACCAAACAAACATCTGGAAAGGCATGTAGTAGAATCATTCTGTAAAACTTGGAAGAAACACGCATCAAAAGTGCAAGAAATGCAAATGCAATGACCTTGTGTTCAAGGGCTGATAGCCTCACACAAGGTCTCACCTATTTGAACTAGATGAAGGATGCACGATTCAGTCAGACCACCAGATCATGGGGCAATGCACATGGTTCTCCACAAAGGAGCAAGGTGCAATTGACCTACCAGATTCAGCCTAGAACTGAATAACAAAACAGAGAAAATAGTTGGAAAACAATCCGATCAAAGCTAAAAATCATGCAGGTGATATCATGGTACACCAAAGAAACAATCGTAAAAGAAACAAGCTCAAAACCCTGCGATAAAATCATGCAAATAAAGATGCAATGCGAGTGTTTTGTTCTCTGAACCAGTCTGGAGCGCCTGCTGGGTGCGCCAGAGTGGTGCGCTGGACAGGTGTGCCTAAGTGGTGCGTCCCAGGGAGTCTGGATCAGACTGCAATCTGACCCAGAATCTGCCCCAGCAGAGATATAGGATGATTCATGCTAATGCAGATGGGTTCATGCCATTATAAAAAGCTCAAAACACGATGGGGATGCATAGGATCAAGAGTCATTATGTAAATCATGCATTTAAGACTAAAATGAAATGATGGGTTCATGTATGAAAACATGCAAAATGCCTTGGAATAAACGTGATATGGGTAAATCTAATCAGAGCACATGTAAATGATGACCATAAGCATATCATGTGCAAGAACATATAGGTGCGTGGCAAAATGTTATGCAAAGAAATAGTAAAAAGAAGATAACTCATGCAGATTTTATGCTAGAAACAAAAGTATAGATTAGCATGGAGATCATTTTGCAAAGAGAGCTAACATGTTTATCATAAAACTTCATAAAAACATGGAATAAATCAAACCATATGTAAGATTTCGAGCATGCTTTATCATGTTTCTGAAATGAGATTTAAAAGAGGAGGAAGAGGTAGAAAGCCTACCTCTCAAGATGTTCCTTCTTGAAATATCAAAGATAAAGAGATTCTTGTTGCTCTGAAAGGACCAAGGAGACTTTAGGACGCAAGGGAGTGCTCTAGAAAACGAAAATAAGCTGCTGGAAAGAAGGAGAAACTCGTGCAAGATGCTTGCTCAGAACAGAATTGCTGAATTTAGGATTTCTAACCTCCCTCAATGGTTGCCTATGGGTGTCCTTATATAGGATTTTCTCATGGGTAACTCATGAGAATGGGGAGAGCCTCGTAGACGAAAAGCCTGGAAGATTCCATGGCATATTCATTGCTAGAGGTAACAGCCTTGGGAGGTGGAAAGCCAGCAGCCCGCAGCCTACGAAGTGGCTGTGCGCCAGGTTAGTGCGTCAGAGATGTGCACCTACGATGTGCGCCTGCTAGGTGTGCTAGCTAGGTGTGCTAGTTAAGTGCTCTCCCCTACCTATTTGGTTTTCTAATTGGGCTGCGGGCTTGCTACGGGTTTGAGGCTGGTTCAAGGATCAGTCACATCCAAAGCAACATCTGGAGTCTTATCAATGAGTCACCTCAAAATCGGGGTGTTTACACATGTTGTTTAGATTAAGTGATTTTTGAATGACTTGCCTCTTAATCTGACAGATGGACCAGTCGGAATATATTGTGATAATCAAGCAACAATTAGTTTCATAAATAGTTGTGCTAATAGTTCAAGAGGAAAGCATATTGAGATACATTATCACTACATTCGTGATATAACACAAAAAAAGGAAATAAAGGTAAGTAATATTTCCACCTCGGATATGATTGTTGATCCAACGACAAAAGGGATGATAGTAGAGAAATTTGTCAAGCATGTAGGTTTGATAAGATCAACGAACATTTTCATGGAAAATGAAGATAAAATGCATTCTCACAAATAGTGGGAGTAGAAATTGAGAAAAACTCATACATTCTATGAATAACTGAAGTATGTATAAATTTACTACTTGATTCTCATAACCAAGTGGGAGATGTTGGAATATGGTTAATGAAGACCACATAATGATAGGAGGTCGGAAAAAATTTCTCCAATGATTGTAAGAGGCGATTATGGACGGAGGATTATGAGTTGTTGTCTCCTCTATAAATAGGGTTCATCTCCTACTTTAGGAACAAATTTTAATCTTAAGATTTCCTATTCTCCTATCCTAGAGCCCAAATCAACTACTAAATCTACATAGTCAATGAGTCAATGCCTAACAACTAGTTGGTTCGACAAGAGTGGTTTTACAAGAAATATAATAATGCATTACAAAATCATTATTATAAACTTTATATTAAAATAAATAAACTCAAAATTTTTATTTGCCACTAATCAACTAAAATAAATTTTTTTAGATGTGCTACAATACAAGAAAAATCAAGATTTCGAAACATTCTCAAAGTTAGAATTTTTATTTTAGCTAATTTTGAACATCCATAATTTTTACTAAACTCACTCTAAAGATTGAATATTTATTGCCATCTCTAGGCTACCATTTAAAAAAAAAAATCTACTAATGCTTCTGCATTTATGATGGAACGAAAAGGATTAGACTCAAGCAAAAGAACTTTTCATACGAGACACACTTACGAGAGCAATAACTCTTACACCTTTAGGATGAGTTCCATTTATTGATGTATGTTTCATGTTAACAATGCATATTGCTACAAAATTAGCTCAAATAGAGAAGTTGGATGGAGAGTTGTCATATCAAAATCTCTACTAACATTTGAATCCTAATTTGTCATTGGTAATCAGTTCCACCATTTGTCTACCATTTTAGAAACCGTAGGGGACATACCTTCGTTGCTTCATTCTTTATTTTGAAATACTAAATAAACAATGGAGTTGGACTCCAACAATTACGACACAAGTATTCAAAATTCAAATCTTGGTGAAGATCAATGACTAAAATACCAAACCAAACCACACTAATCGGATCGAGCAAATCCGACACCTTAACGATCTAATTGCTTAAATAATAACACATCTTATCAAACCACAATGGACCATTGTGAACTAGGACTGGATCGATTCGACCATTTGAACTATCCCTACATAAACTATCTAATTTGATCATTTTATGTAACTTAAATTTTATAAGGTAATGTTTTTGATGAGTCAAAAGGTTGAAAGGAAAATTAAGGTAGCGCTTGGTAACGATCATTTTCTACAGTTTATTGGAAATAATCACTTATAGATAAAAAGATGAACCAAACACATTAAAAAAAAGCCAACTTATTTAAAAATGTTAACTTATTTCTCATGTATAAAACCCACCAAAAATGTTGAAAATGAAAAGCTATGAGAGAACTTTTTGAAAAAAGCTAGGATTTTTTTTCCCAATATTTCCCATATTGTCTTCATTACAAACAAAATGTTTCATATAAAAACCAAAGAAATCCCACAAGCCATACAACTCTCCTTCTTCCACAAACCCAAACCATCGTCCTCCTCCTTCCTCTTCTTCTGCAAAAAAGCACCTCAATCTAGAGGCTGCTCTTCATCTTCCTCTTCCTTCGATGGTGACGAACCCTAATCTCAATCGCTCTTTGACGAAGGCACAAACGACTACGATAGAGCTTCTCAAAGACAGAAGTAAGATGAGTTCATGTTGTAATCGACAAAGGCACATCTACTGCTCTCCTTACTTGTTTCGTTTGGGTTTTTGTGATTACACATCTGTTGCTCTCCCTGTTGTTGGGATTTCCATTTGTCTTCTGCCTCTTTTTCTATCGTATTGTTGATTTGGGTTTTTTCCACAATTCTATTTGAGCTTGGGTTTTTTTCTGCCGCACTCCTTGCTTTTCTTCTACCTATGACTAGTATTCAATTCTTTAGAAGAGACAGAAATGCATACTTATGACGTCTCTTGAATTTGGATTTGATTTGCTTTGTTATAATTTGAGTAATTTTTTCTTTTCAAATGAAATTTTGGTTCTTCTATGCTTATAATTTTGTTGTTTTCACCTAGTTTAATTTTTGTGATCTAGGTCATTTTCTATGGAATTGGGCTTTTTTATTCCTTGAGTGGTCCTTGCTTGGTATGATGTCCTTTGAAATGAGTCATTACTTTGCTTGTCTAAAGTGTAGGATTTACTTGAATAATTGGAACCTATTTGTGACTTATTTGGTTGAACTAATTTGGATCTTACGTTTGTGTGACTTATTTGGTTGAATATATTTAGATCTTATGTTTGTATAACGTATTTGGTTGAACTCAATTGAATTTTATTTTTTTATATTTACTTGAATTTATTTGATGTAGACATATTTGAAACTTGCATCAGAGGTGTTTGTATTCTATTAGGTTCCCACGAATATAAAAGTGTTAATAGGTCATTTTCTCATTTTTCATATATGTCCATTTCTTATTTTAACGTATGGATATCAATAAAGGTATTTGTAATTGAAAAGGAAGAAGAAAATCCCCTATTTTATGTTTTTATATCAATAAAGGAAAAATAGATATTTACATACCTCATAATCATTTTTGATCTAGTGCAACTAAACAAGATTATAGAGCAAGCAAAATAAGCTTGATTTTTTTACTATAAAAAAAACTAGTTTATTTCCATAATCATTTTGTTTATAATCGTTACCAAACACTACCTAACATATTTATGGAAATATACGTGATTTACGTCGATATTCTAAGAAATGAGACCAAGCCTCTGTGGTACTTGTCATTGTTACTGTAACATCTGTGCCTGGAATTTTTTATTTTATATAAACCATGGATTTCTTGTAATTATTGTATATAGTTTATTAATGGTTAATTCAGTTTGAGTTGGTTGGTTGTGGTTCTTTCCTGTGTTTTGTGCCCTTGGTTTCTCCCTAGTGGTGTGTTTGGCTTGTGGGCTTGTTTGTGCCTTGGGACCCATGTGTGCCACATGGGCTTGGACCCGGTCAAAGGGGAGCCAACGGCAGCCCGTGACCTGCTGCGTCTTCTTCCCCAATCCCGTGTGTAACATCTGTGCTTGGATTTTTCCATTTTAATATAAACCATGGATTTCTTGTAATTATTTGTTATGGTTTATTAATGGTAAATCCAATTTGTGTTTGTTGGTTGTGGGTTCCCTCTGTGTTTTGTGCTCTGGTTTCTCCCCTGTGG
>JAMKQA010247856.1:0-12277 GCA_024699735.1 Posidonia australis
CCCCGCCAATAGGGACAGTCCAGCCCCTCAAAGCCATCATTCATCATCTCAAGCCGTCTCCAGTGCTGATAGCCCTGATTTCTCTCTTCTCCAGTGTCGTTCGTCCTTTCCCACGCACCGTCAGCCTTGGGGGGTGCCTCCAGTCGCTCTCCCAGGCCCCATCGAGCCGTCCGATTGCCTCCGGTGGACCATTCCGTTGTCTCCACCATAGATCCTTTGTCGTCGGGTGAGGAGGATGAAGAAGAAACAGTGAGGAGGGAGAAGAGAGAACGAAAGAGGGAAAAAAATGAGAAGAGAGAGAATGAAGAAAAAAAAGGGAGAAAGGTGAGAAAAGGTTAGAGGAGAAAAAGAAAAAAAAAGGTGAAAAGGTGAGAAAATGTTAGAAGAAAAAAAAAAGAGAAGAATGTGTGAGAAGAAGATGAAAGAAAAAAAAGATATACTTGTCTTAGACGATCTTCAGATCTGACATCATGTTCGTTGTGTGGACAAGTCACGTCCACACGTGTTGGTGTAGCAATCTAGCTACTTATTGATGTTTTTGATCTTACGTCGTCTCCGTTGTGTGGACCTGTTAAGTCCACGTGTTGATGCAATAGTCTGACTGTTCTGTTAGTATGTTTTTTTAAATCCAGTCTTCTTCTTCATATCCATTTATATAACAAGCTGTGCATGTTAGATATTCCAACTTGAGGGGGAGTGTTAGAATAAATGGATCCTTATATAAATCTTTATGTTATCCAGTTAATAGATTGCTTGTGGGTTAAGTATATCTTCTCTTATATATAGGAGATTGTAATCTTTTGTTATGAGATAATATAGTAGTTCCTGTCTCATTCCACAATGACTATATGTACTCTTCAATGTGTCTCTGGAGTAAACATATAGGAACACCATGTGAGACTTGTTCATTCATACTATTCACTAGCCACAAAATGACCCCATAGTCATTAGCAAATCAATCATCATAGGATCGGTGTTTTGCATTCGAAAAATCCTAAGTGATATGGCGAATCTTCCTATGAACGTCGAGAAAAACTTGGAAGGACTTCAACTACAACAAATAACGTAATCTGAAGATGAGAGTCTCATACTTGACGATATTGTTACTTATCGAGAAGCCTAGTTGTACGAAGATAGGGATAAGAACGTTCTTTAGAGTGAGAAGTGTTGCCCCTATTCCGACTCCTTGTGAATTGAGTGTCCTATCAAAGTGGAGAGTCCACTCTTTGACTTCATCATAGTTTTTCCCATTTAACTTGATTAACGTACTGCTGAGATAGTTTATCCAACCATCATAAACACCAATAACAAACAGAGAGGCCATCACAAACAAGGATAATGGGACAACCTCACACAAAAAAAGCCCAAAAACACACAAAATTTGGGAAAAAATTTTCAGACCAATATAGGGATAAACCAACCATACAAAAATAGGTAGACAAGCAGGTAGACTTTACAGAAGCAACTTCACATCACATAAGTAGCAACGCACGCCCTCAAAGCACGAGAGGAAGTCGACGATAGGTTGCAAGATCTACCTACCCCTAACAAGACAAGATCTAAATCAAAAGGACCTGGACTTAGCGTGAAGGAGAAATTAGCTGGCAATGAAATTAAGGGAGCTTGTCATAGTCAACGAGAATATACCTGTAATGTACAAGTAGAAATCACAAGAGTACCATCTATACTATAAGAAAACACATTGGACAATCCTAGGTGCAAGTTTGTCAAGGCAAGTAGAAGTCCTAGGTCTTGAACATAACAAACACACCAAAAAACACGAGAGAGATGAAACAAAGTATCGTCAAGACACAATTTCCGAAACAGAACAATACCAAACAAAATACATGAAGACATCCTATTAATAAGGTAGCATGCCGTGAGAATAAAATCAAACTAAAAACACTTTGGAGCATTTATCTGAATCATAAGAGTACAAGTGATATCAAGAATATGACAATGCTTTCTTTCAACTACCCTATTACTGAGATGTACGACAAGTAATTCAATGCAAAATGCATAAAGAAGTACAAGGTCATTGATTTCATTCTAAACAAATTCCAATGCATTGTCAATACGAAATATATTTGGAGAAATAGAAAACTAGGTTTTTATTTCATTGAAAAAAAAATTAATTACATCAGGTACATGAACTTGATCTTTTAACAAATACACCCAAAACACTTAAGAATAATCATCAATAAAGCTAATATAGTACCGAAACCTAGAAACATAAGCAACACGAGAGGGACTCCAAATATAATGAAACAAATGAAAAAGACTATCACAAAACTAAACGGATGACAATAGGAAACACAATGATGCTAACCTGACAAGACTCACACTCAAAAGACTCAACAACATCCAAGCTAAAGCTGCTTGAAGCTTTCGTCAAGAAGGATGACCAAGACAATAATGCTAGACGAGAAAGGACTCCAACATAGAGATGGAAGATAGAATACTCTTGGAAACCACATCATGAACAAGCAAATATAAACCATGACCACATTCACGACCCAAATCAATTCTCTTTCCTATCTTCAAGTCCTAGAATATACAATGATTTAGGAAAAATGTCACAAAATAGAATAAAACATTAGTAATGGCACTAATGGAAAGCAAGTTAACAGTCATACATATAAAGAACTTTGTTAAAGGGAAGATATGAAGAGGCTTGTACAACCCCTTCACAAACTACAAAACACAAACCACCATTAAACAAGACAATTCAGTAAAAAGATCTCAATTACCGGACATGTGGGTGAAGACACCAAAGTCAATAATTCAAGAACTGTCTTTAGAAGCTACATGAGCACCAATACCTAATGTGGAAGTATACATAGCTGTGGCAGAGGAACTGCAAAAAACGCTCATACTCTGCCTGCAGAACAATAGTATTTGGCACGACAGTTGTACCACCAAAACTATCTATTATGACATTCTGCACCCATTCTAGTTTGTCAAACTTATCTCAACATTTCTTAGAGATATAATTAATGCGACCACAATGACCACACTTTCTATTTTCCCAACCTCCCCCTAATTGTGTCCTCTACAATGTCCTTAACCACAACCACAAGTAGAGCTAATCATGACCGACTAGTCTAAAAGAGAAGTTGGGTTGATAAAAATGCAAAGAACGTGACCACATGTAAAGGATAGCGAAGGAACTGTCTCAGAACCAAGCATCTGTCTACAAACCTAAGATGCAATCTTTGGGTGAAGAACCAACAAAAACTTGAAAGCAACCAAACCCTCATGATACTCTAGTAGAGTTGTCACATTGCGTACAAGAGACTCAACATCCATTTCATCCATCAAAGTATGAAGTGTGGTATACAATTCTTGAACAAAGCAATCACTTTGTTGAAAAGAGAAGAATATCTTATAATGGAAATATTTTTTTCATGGTCATACATCTCTTTTAAAGTATTCTAGATATTCTTGACTGGCATAAGAAACATAACATCTAAGGTGATGTTCTCTTCGATGCTATTAGCAAGCCACGAGATAACACAGTCTACTGCAAACCAATCATCATAACGACAATCTTTTGACAATGAAGGATCATCTGTACTATGTTTTAACTTTCTAAGAAAACACAATAAAAGCCTTGGTCCATTGAAGATAATTTTTGCCAATGAGTTTCACTATTGTACCACTTAGATTTCGCACCCACAAATCATGAGAGGTGCTAGAAAAATTAGGGTTCAACAAGGATGCCATGGCAAAGCACAAAAAAACACCACAAAAAACAAACAAGAGTAGTAGAAAAAACCATATGTTTAGGAGCAGGCACACACAGGGTCACACAAAGGACCCCATAAATGTAGAGTAGGAAAATACATCAATAACCGCCAAAGATAGACACCATCAAGCGTTGGCCAAGCTGCAGGAGCTGTCGATGAAGGCTGGAGGAAAGACTGGCGACGAGAAAGGTGTTGAACGATGAAGGAAGGCCTATCTAACAACCGAGGTCGTGGTGGAAGGGTCGCCAGAGGTTAAGTGATGGTCAACAGACTGAAACAGATGGCTATGATGGTGGTTGGCGGTGGAGGTGGATCGTGGCTAGGGTTAGGGTTTTAACCTTGCTCTGCTACCATGATAGGAAAAAAGATGGATCTAGTTAATTAACAAAGGGATTACAAATATATATAGGCTTAATAGAAATATGGTTATATGGATATCTAATAACTCATATAACTACTAATAACCTATTATCTCACTTAACATGAATAAAACACCTAAAATGAATTCAAAACTCCCTGTTAAGAATTAAAAAAAAAAATAGAATGTTCAATTACAACACGTGTAACAAGTTATAATAGCATAAGATATTTAGGAAATTCAAGAATACGAAATATTTTTATAACAATATAGGGATTTTCCAACAAACATCCTATCAAATGCATCACAGATTCTACATATCCATAATTCCAATGTGATACACATATCCTTTTCTGCCACCCATGATTCATACACGAAAAGTAAACATTTAGTTTCCAATAGCAACCCCTCTCCTATAAAGAACTCTTATAAGAAGATAGGAGTCACAGACAATGTAAATATAAACAGAGGTGCAAAAACATTTGAGATACAAAGAGAATTCACAAAGAAAAAAGAAGAGATCTTTATGAAGAAAATAGTTTACACTTTTTTCATAAACAGAGATCAAAAGCAAGTGTTTCATACTTAGACTAGTTCAATTCATTTAGCAACCTTATTTATAGTTTGACTCATCTACTACTTTAAAAGGCAACAATTTTATAATTTAAGCTCTTAAGGAAGTCTCGCTTGGATTTAGGTTTTTTACTATAAAGTCTTAACTAAGTGTCACTTCACTTCAAAGTATATTAAGAGTATGACATGTGACATGACATGTGGCACTTTTTCAATATATAATGAATTAAAAGATGACATGTCACAAGACTTATGGTTGCTTAATTATCACGTAACTTGTGAAGATCCACTAAGTTTAATGTAATTAATTGTATTCATACACAAATTATAAAAAAAATATAAATGTAAAATAATAACATAAAGTCTTAAATATTTGACATTTCATAAAAACTCACCACTATTTTCTTTATCCCCATATTATTTAGATTCATTTTTTTCACTCTTATTTTAAATCACTATTATATTTAGTTTTTTATTTTTAATTGTGTAAAATACGTTTTTAGTCTATTGTAAAGCATACCAAGAAGCACTAACATCCAATGTAACACAATGTCATTTCATCTTCTTTTATAAAGATTTATATATAATAGGTTATTTATTATCACATCTCATGTTCATAAAGTTGAATACTGCCTAAAATGCTGAACATTTGATATTCCATGAAAGTTACCTATATTTTTCTTTATCCTTATATTATTTAGATTTTGTTTTTCCACTCTTTTTTTACATCACTATTTTAAAGATTTATAATATAACATAATATCCTTTCATCTTCTTTTATAAAGATTTATATATAATATGTTAGTTATTACCATATCTTATGTTCATAAAGTTAAATATTTCCTAAAATATTGAACATTGGACATTCCATAAAAAGTTATCTATGCTTTTTTTATCCTTATACTATTCAGATTCATTTTTTTCACTCGTTTTTTACATCATAATTATTATTTAGTTTTTTTATTTTTAATTATGTAAAATATGTTTTTAGTCTATTATCTATACTCCAAAAAAAATAAGAGTTGAAAGCATACCAAAAGCATAGCATGTATCACACCAAATTAACATCTAATGGAGCATATTGTCCATTCATCTTTTTTATAAAGTTGTATATATAGTATGTTTTACTACCACATCTCATACTCATAAAGATAAATATATAAATACTTCTTCAATTTAAAGTTTAATTTATCTCCATTTAATATTGTGTTTTTCTAAATAAATTATTTTATAATTACTTTCTAAGGGACAGTTAAAAAACAATCAAAACTAATATTGGAATTATTATAATGCTATAGAAATATGTTTATCTATTTAAAACTATAATTTGTGTGAGAATTTATCCTTCATAGAAACATAAAACTACTTGATATGTTACTAATTTTAACTCCCTCCTAATAAATCAATTTGACTTCTTGATGTAAACCCTAATTCATGTTACATTACATTCTTTAGTATTTCTTAGAATAAATACATTTAAAAAATTATTAAAATTATGGGCTAATAATATTAATGTTAAATAATAATTTAGGACCCTTAACTTTTAGTCATTTAGTTTTATAATCATTTAAAAAGTTTATTTCAAATAAATGAATATTTAATGTCAAGTTCAAACACAGTCTTATATTTTCATATTACATTTGAAAATGTATTTATAAAAAATATAAATGAAAAAAGGTAGAAAACAACATTTCATAATCTATAATTTATAATCTTATTATTAGGCATGTATAATTGAAACATGCATCCACACGTGTCCGGTTCACTAATATACCAACATGCCATTTATTGGTATACATTTCCATAGAGAGCCTGTCAGTCATAGTCCACAATCTATGGTTGTTTCAACAATAGTCGCAAGAAAAGATCAGAACTGTCAGTCATAAACCACAATTCTATGGTTGTTTCAACAATAGTCACAAGAAAAGATCAGAAAAAACTGATCAAATTATCACTAGTTGATATTGATAACGATCAATGATGAAATTATGGTCAACCGTAGGGACAATATATCTACAATTGATCACACTTGTTTTTCACCACATTTTCCTGTAAGCAAATGCATAAATCCTATTTATGGTCAACCTATCATGTTTCACTTCATTATGGTCAACCTATCAAGTTTCACTTCATTGGATATGTACTTTAGTGAATGAGATTGTTATTGCAAGGATGTAATTACATGAATGTCAAGACAACCCATAGCATCATCCTATTTATAAATTTATCAAACTCATTCATATGGTGTACTGATACTAACGCATACCATAATCATACTTGTATTAATCATTTAATTATACTTCAACGTTCTAAAAACATAGGGTAAAAAACAGTTGCAGTCAACTCTAGACGTCTTGCTCCTTTGGTAGACCACAAATCCATTGTTGATCATTGTCAAGATCAAAAAAACTGCAACTTACATGATAACTAGCCAGGGTTTTTTTTTCTTGTAACCACAGCTGAAATAACCATAGTACGGTGGTTTGCAAGTTCGCAACTAGTATGCTTTATAAGGCCGCAACTACTAACACGAATTGACAAATGTTCCATAAACAGAGTAACAAAAACAGCATCCAGAACAATGAAAGTAGGAATCCAGCCAACCTATGTAGTTGAACTGCCTCCTCTTCCCTTCTCGGACATCAGGGCCCAATCTCTGAAACATGCAAAATTAAGAACCAAAAAAAAATGTAGAGCCAAATCAATTGTAGACGTACAGAAGACCACCGAACAGGACCTTCGCAAGCATGAGTGCATCATAAACCTCATTGTCAAGGGAAGCCACCCTACAACCCCAAAGGCAGAAACTGTATGACAGAGAAATAAATGCCAAAACAAAAACCTGAATTGTGCAACCAAATGGTAGAAATGGTGATACCTAAGAATCCTCTTGATCTGAGCAGGAGAGAACACGGCCATGTCCATCCCCCACCTCACGGCCCTCCGGGCCTCCCTCTTCTTCTGGTTTCTACTCTTCCTCACGCTTCCGTCCGACTTGATGCCTTCCTCGTCGGATTCCTCTTCCACGGAAGAAGTCCCCGCTCGCCTCAGCCCCTGCGCTTGGAACCCGGAACCCCTGGCGAATGGGGAGGACGACGAAGAGAAACGGGACTGGAAAGGGGAGACAACAGGGTGTTTCTGGATAACAGTGAAGGTGGAAGCAGTGGATGCTGCAAGTAAATGGGAATGGAGCAGTGGAGTTCGCCAGAGGCGAGGGCACTGCCTCAGCGGCGGCGCCACCATGTCTCCACCGTCGTCTTCCTCCCGAGCCCACGCAACGGGGCAGAAGTGAGGGTGGCAATCGGTGAGTCTGGTCGGTTCTACCTTTACCCACGTCTAGACCCAGTCTTACACTCATTTTTATTCACCGGTCTGCGTTTGCGTTTGGAACTGAATTCTAAAATTAAGACATGGGTCTAGATTTTAGGTGTAATGAATCCTCAAACGCTTCGTCAAATAAGATACAATTATTCAAATGATTCAACGAAAATAAAAAATTTTTTGATAAATAAAAGATTTTAATGATCCAAATTATTTATATAAATATATACAAATACTTGTCCAAGGTTCAACTCTAATATATCTTAAATGCACGTTCAATATTCAATATTTAAGATTCAAATAAACTTTACTAAATATAATGACATTCAATTAAAATTCAGTTGTTCAAATAATTCAATGAATAAGAGAACGACAGATTGAGATTTGAGAGTAAAATAATATATATTATATATATAGTGTAAATATTATACATTAGTCATTATATTTAACTTATAATATATTATATACAAATCGGGTCTACGGATCCAGAGGTCTAAATATTTTTAGACTTAAACCTTATCTAATAAATGAGCGAACCTAACAGGTCCAGATTTACGGATTCATGGGTCTCATTTTCAAGACCTAGATCCATACTTTACAAGTTCACACCCATGGATCCTAGATCCACTACATCTGACCCATTACCAGCCCTAGGTAGGAGAAGATTGTCACCCATCTTACGTTCCAATGGCTCGACCAATGGGCCAGAATGTCTTTTGTGATTTGTTCAGCATTGGAAAATGGGTTTTATTTCTCAATAAGGGTATAAATATATCGAATATGATATTTTTATTATCCATAATTTCTAACTCTCTCTTTGGATGTAGAATAAGAAAAGTAAGAATAAGAAAAAAATGAGATTAGTATTATGATAGTGTTGTTTTTCAATTTAGAAGTGATTTTCTTTTAAAAGTGAATAAGTGTGTATAAAAAAATAATCTGATTTAGATAAAAAGTAAAATAAATATCAGAATAAGTATTGCAATAAGTGAAAAATATATACATTAATAATAATCAACTTGATTATTAAAATATATATCTAATTTAAAGTATACATACATAGTATTATATATGTATTAATATTTAAACAAAAAATAAACACAACGTATACATGCATATATCAAAAAAAACTTAGTAGAATAACTTTATTCCATCTTTTTCACGGAATAGTTATTTTTAAACAAGTAAATCAGAATAGGAATTACTATTCCGAGTTTATTCTGATTTTTACACAATCAAATGGAATAATAATTCCTATTCTAAGTTTATTCCAAAATTTATTCTATATCCAAACAAGATCTAAAAAAATGACATATCTATAATTATATTGAGAGAGTCAATTACATCTTTCATGTAATGCTAGTTCACATTATATGAGAATTCTTAATTAGCTAGTAATATAACCCTAGGAATATTTACAAGGGATTATCTTAGCTAAGCTAAGCTATTTTTGTACTAATTTCATATCCACCAAAAATAAATGAGTTTGACATGTATATAGGTGATCCATTTTGCATTACAATTTACAATACTCCTTGGTTTCTAAGTTCCTCTTTAGATGTAGAATAAGAAAAGTAGGAATAAGTGGAAAGTAGTATTAGTATTCTGATGGTAATGCTATTCAATTTAAAAGTAATTTCTTTTAAAGATGAATGAGTGTGTATAAGAAGATATTCTGGTTCAAATGAAAAGTGAAATAAGTGTTAGAATAAGTGTTGGAATAAATGGAAAACATGTAAATTAATAATAATCAACTTAATTATTTAGATATATATCTAGTTTAAAATATGTATACATTATATTATATATGTATTAATTTTTAAACAAAAAATAAACACATCGTATACATACATGTATGAGAATGACTTAGTGGAATAACTTTATTTCATCTTTACCTACGGAATAGTTATTCTGGAATAAGTAAATCAGAATAGGAATTACTACTTTATTTTTATTCTATTTTTGACTTATCAAACAAAATTACTATTGTAATTCTACCTTTATTCCATCCTTATTCTTGCATTCAACCATGGGTTAAAAGTTTACATCAACTGAACAAAGCATACAAGTTCATTCAATGCATGATTATTACTACAATTAGAGGAATACGAGTTCAAATCGTGTAAAACTTAAAAAAATAATAAATAACTTACATCAACAAGAGGGTGACAACTTTTCTTATGTCCAAAAGAACGCACACATAATTTTCTAAGCTCCTGCTCTCGCGATTTTGCACCTCCTGCTTGCTACAGTGATTTCGTGTGCCCTAAAGAAGTTGGGGGCTTTCTGTGATGGCTTCCTCTGGGAGGCGAGCCTCTGGCTCTGGGAAGCGAGCATCTGGCCGTCGTGCTCTTGAGGGGCGACATGCTCCTTACTTCCTCCGGTCCAGGCAGCGATCCTCTACTGCGGAGGCCCTTCCTCAGGGCTCAGTAAGGGGTTCCCCTAATCGGCTGGTAACATCTTTCCCTAAGCTTGTGTCGGTTCCGGGAAGTCGTAAACGTAAGGCGGTCACTTCCCTTGTGTCCCGATCCGATTCTGGTGGTCGGGCAGCTTTTTCTGGCCTTTGGAGGGGTCTTCTCTCCTCTGTGATTGTTAGGCCATCCAGATCGAGGGATCTGGTGTTAAATCTGGGTGCCAGGGTTAGCTTTTACTCTGATTTTTCGGCATCTTCTAAAATGGTGGTGGATTGCATGTTTATTAACAGATCTTTGTCACCATGCCGGTTTTCTTCAGTGATATTGCTTTCACTGAATTTGGGAGTTTTTTCCCCGACTAGATTTGTTACTTTGGAATATTTTTTTGATTCTGTTGTGAGCTTGCCCGCTTTTACTGCGGTGGAACATATTTTAGCTGGTGGCAGCGCTCATTTGGGAGTCATCCCTGAGCCTCCCAGCTCCGATGAGTTATTATTCTTTGATCCTGTGTTTGTTCCATGTTTTCCGGCGAACTTGTGTTCGCCGGTGGGATCGCGGCGAGAAACACAGTGTTCTCGAATAACCGTGCAAGCGCCCTCTGACGTCTCGGGAACTGTATGGGGGTATTCTAGGTACTCCCCCTACTGTCTCAAATGATTTTAATATTCATCGAGAATACTTTGGATTAATGGATGATAATTCTAAGGGTGATTTTGTAACTTCGTTGGGGCGGGACTGTTCACCTGCTGTCTCTGACTCACCCTCATTAATTGCCACCTCTCCTGCTCCATTCGCGGCTGATTTCTGCAATGCCTTTAATTGCCCCACGCCGTCCTTTTTGTCAGATATGTCTGACAAGAATCAATTTGTATCCCTTGAGAAGCGGGATCTGTCATATTCTATGAGTGCGTTTATTAATGCCGACATTGATAGAGCGGGAAATTCTCTTCCCCCTATTCCGGAATTTTGTAATTCTTTAGTAAATCTTAAATTTCCCTCTTTCCAAGAGGAATATGAAGAAGCTTCGGGGCGTTTAACTACGGAGTCCGACCCGATTGGTCATGTGGGTACGCTCCTTGACACAGACATTTTGTCTTGTTCCCACCGTCTTTTACAGACGCCCACTTCTCCGTATCCCTCTGGTTCGCGATACTATCCCACTGGGTCGCGATTTGGGGTGCTCTCTTACCCCCAAAACCATACCACTAACTTTGAGCCTCCCAGAAGAATCCCCTCTTCTTCTGGTCCTGGGAGTGGATTATTCTGGAACACTGGAGAAGAAATCTCGGCGGTGTGGGAACGAGTAACCAGACAGAAGGTGCGTCCTCCGTGGGTAAGCTTCTGCACTTTACATAAGAGGTGTTTTAAATGTGGGCTGAAGGGCCATGAGAGGAAAAACTGTCGTTACAAAGGATTTTGTTTTAAATGCAAAGCCTCATCTCATTCTGTATCACTGTGTAAATTTTTTCAGGATATGGCTCCTATCCTTCCTTCCACTGCTAAGCCTATTGGGCTGTCTCCTCAGAACCCTTTCGTTCTGGCTCCATCAGAGGCTGTGTGCAAACAACAATTGCTTTTATCGCGTAGCACCATTATCACTGCACACAATTCCAATGTGACTTTAGAAGCCATTCAGGAGCACATTCGGGGATTTTGGCTCAATGCCCCTCAAGTGGAGGTGCAATCCTTTACCTCTGGGAAATACCTATTGATTTTCCCTTCCACCAAAGATAGGAGTGACGTCCTTAACCAATATGGCTCTACATTACAATCGATTTCTGCCTCTTTCGTGCCATGGACCTCTAATTCTAATGCCATTTGTAATTTTAAAGAGGATGGCGTCTGGATTAGGCTTGAGGGTG
>JAMKQA010247857.1:0-13593 GCA_024699735.1 Posidonia australis
GCAAACTCCACGTTCAGAAGGAGTCTTTGGTTGTTCTGACTGGCACAAAGAATGGACTCCTGTATTTTCTCCAGGGCAGGCTAATACTCAACAACTCAGGTATAGCAGTTCGTGGCATGAGAGCCACATCTGTTTCAGGTTCCAGTTTCCAGGTAGCAGGAAAGGCTGGAGCACAGAGGAGAGTTTCCTTTGCTAAAGCTGCTGATACATTTGGAGGGGCTTCGGGGAGCAAGGACAAGCCTGGCTTGAGGTTGTTCAACGCCATTTGAATTTGTTGACCCTTTGTGGGTCATTTTGGAGAGGCTAGCTCAAGGTGGAGATTAAATTCAAGTCAAGGTGGAGATTGTTGAATATGACTTGAATTATGATTAGAGATTGTTGAATATGACTTCAACTATGATTGTAATTAGGATATGACTTGAATTATGATTGTAATTAGGATTGTTGAATATGACTTGAATTATAATTGTAATTATGGGGCAAATGTCTTTTGGACCTAGTATATATATGCTAGGATTCCTATTGTTATGCTCAACACTCTTTTGTATTCCCAATTACACATAGTGAAGAACAACCTCTCCATCTGTGGACGTACCCAATTCAGGGAACCACGTAAATCTCTGTCTTGTGTGATATTGTTTGTTGCTGATTTGGTTTTGGCAATTAGTTTTCTCTTCTCCCCACGCACAACAAGAAGAAATGGGAGAAAATTTTAAAAAGGCAGGGTTTACCTTCCTTTGGAGCGGCTGTACAAGCACCATCGGTCCTTGTTTTTTGGCCCTAAGCCATTGGAGCCAGAATGGAACCTGATTTTTCACCATAGTTGCAATCGAAATAATACATATCATGACACTATCACGCTCTCAAGGAGAGAGAGGGGAGACAGACTGCAGCAGTGAGATAGCTGCGGTTGAAGCGAAACGGAAGAAAAACGTGGAGCGGTGAAGCAGAGCGAGGCTCAGAGAGAGAGAGCAAGAGCGAGACTAGTTGAGCAACTTTTGGTTGTCAATATTTTTTGGAAAAAACAAAAAGCTAACTCAGATAAAAGAGAGTTTGGTATAACAATTTTTCATATTCCTATTGTCTAGTTTGGTAGAGTACCCATCAAATAATGTATTGTATGCCCCTTTAAAAGGAGTCACTATTCAACACGATGAGGTGGATCTTGAGTGGACGTGTCCGTTGGTCACTCTCCTCTCTCCATCTATAGTTTCAGTTGCTATTTGATAAGCTTTTGTCTGCTCGATTTCTGACTTGGAATTTCAGTGAGTATATGTTCGAAATTTACTTTATTGGTTTTGTTGTCTTCTTTCCTGCTGTTGGATTACATGGGGAATTAGTGGGACTAGATTTTGTAAAGGTTTCATTACTCGTCGTATTTGCTTTGGCTGTTGGATCGTAGGAATCGTGTCTTTTATGTTTTCTGTTTCTGCTCTGATTTCGGATAGCCACGTCCTTCTTCTATGTTCCTTTCCTTTGAGCAATTCTGTCAACTTGTACAAGTTTAACCATTTGTTCTGTTAGAAGTAACACGTTTAATCAAATCTTATATACCAAATCTAGCGTGATCACATCATATGTGTGCATATAAGCATAATTTATAGAAGGAAATTGCAGAAACATTGAGAAGATTGTTTAATTAGTCCAATGATGAGAGACGATCTATTCTTACATTGTCCAAATCCACCTGAATTGTTCTTTGTGCAGATCAAGTTCTACAAACATGGCCAACTCATATCTTCTACCAATCTTTCTGCTACTAGTCTTGATCCCCTTGCACACACCGCCAACTTGTGGCTACCTCTATTTTCAGGTTCTTCAACCACCAAACCGTCTAACGTTGGAAACAAAAGATGTAAAAGCAGAGTTCTCCCTGCAGAGCTTTGAGAACCAGGAGGGGAAGAAACTCCTTGAGGATGTATGGTTGAAGCAACTTTGTTTGAACACATGTTGGCAGGAGGCGTACTGGAACCTCTTCGCTATCTAGCTGCTCGGAGATCATCATCAACTTGGAGAAGCACAAACGGCTTGCTTAGCAGCTCAGCGATTGCTTTGTGAAGGACTCTGGCAGGCCAAGCCTCCCTTCTTGCAATTTGAAGGTTTACCATGAGCTAGTGCAGGAAGAAACTGCAAGATTTTGAGAATGACATCTACCTCCAGTTCTTCATTCAAACCAAGGCAATATGCCATCAATTGCGGTAAGGATTACAAACTCCATTGCATTCTTATTCTTTGTTGATGATAGATGATTTGTTTTAAACAAGAATTATCATATGTTGATTAGTTTGTAATCATATTTGATGTAGTTGTTGCATTGTTATGTGTAACATTATGTGAAATATCCATTATAAGTCCAAGTGAATTAGTGAATACATAGTTCAGTGATTTAGAGAAGGCTACTATCAATGGGGATTGCTGTTCTTGATTTGATAGGGCAGATGCATTCAAGAGAGACACAGAGAGATGGGCCGAAAGGCACACTGTGAATCCAATTAGAAGCATGATTAGTGCAGTGAAGTTGATCACCTTAGCCTCTGGTCCAGGCTCTACTACACTCTGCATCAGGCTGGTCTGCGCTGTCCATATTGCTATTGAGGAAGATGGCGAGTCCGGCAAACGCGTGCCATGGCACGGCCATTGCCCGTGATGGCAATGGCACTCCTGGGCCCAAGAAGAAGAAGAAACCAAACAACCACTGCAAAATTCCAGTTGCCAACAATGACATGTGATGGTACCACAAGGAGGAGGTGGAGGAGTCATCCCAACAGGGGAATGGAAGAGAAGAACCTGCAAGCTATATAGGCAAATGGTGATCATTCCAAGCAATGCAAGGTGTACATGTTCGGGATCGCGTTCTCCTTGTGGTACTTGAAGGCGGTGTACACCCCAAAGGCCCCCATCGAAATTGCAACCAGTTGGAGTAGCGAGTGGACCGTCTTCTTCACCTTCTTCGTTGCATGAACCGTGTTGTATGCCATGATTGCTGCATGCCAAGAACACAAGAAGTTAATCAAATCTCAGACTTCCTCGAACAATAGGAACACAAGGATGTGAACGTACGTACCTTCTCCTGAGACAAATATGAAGCCCATGAATATGAACACAGGGTGTGCCAAGAGTTTATCGACAAAAATGTGATATATTCTGACTTAAGCACTAGGACATATGAAATGATCAAATTGTGATTGGAGGCTGGCTAACGTTGATGATGAGGTTCACGTTGTCGGATTGAAGCGACAGTCCTCGGAAATGTATGGTCCAGACGAGGACGACAGTTACGACGGCGAAGACGTGTGCAGCCACTGCGACGTGCGAGGTGCTGCCTCCTAGACCAGCTCTCCCCGAGGTGGCCATGGAGGTAGGGGATGCTAGTGCCGTGCTATGACCCCGAAGCTGCCATCTCAGGTGATTATAAAATTGGTGTCGTGATGGAGAAGTTGCGTTGTGGATTGGGTTTGGCATATGTTGTAGGCTCCTCCATTCATGTTGTTGGCACCTTCACAAAATTCCTATTTTGTAAGATACGCTATCGGAAGTTTGATGCAGACGTCTGAAAAATTCCGGTATTGTGGCTGTCTCCAGTTGTTAGATTTCTGTTTTACATTTTTTTTATATTTTTATTATTAAATTATTTGAAATAATTATCTAATAATCTCCTATTAATTTAAAAATGACGTTCCATTTAGAAACAACTACGCTTAGTGTTAGGATGCCTCGTAGGCTTGAATCCTACCTTTATGGCATTGACTTCTTGGACAATGTGAATGAGTTAAACTTTGAACTCATCAACCTTCATAATCTATTAATACACACACAGTTTCCTTAATTCTTTAATATGTAGTTGGTGAGGAGATTGCGAGAACATGTGTTCTCGCTATGTCCTCGATATCACTTCACAAAATGCTCACCCAGTACTCACAAAAGATGAAAAAGATTGTCATCGTCTCAAACATAATGAGGACATTGCAACGCAACATTCTCATTGTATCCTCGCTAGGTTCCAGAAATAACGAGGACACTGCGAAGAAATGTCCTCGTTATTCATGATATAAACAACTAAATTAGCGAGAACTTGCCAAGAATGCGTCCTCTCTATTTCTGGATAGTGGAAAAAAATTAGGAGTAGGATCAACACAAACAGAGAATCTCAAGGATCATAATCAACAAACACATTAATTTTTAGGAGTTCCATGTGAAAACTAAATATCATATGAACATTGTATGTTACTATCCAGAACCATCAAATCACTCAAGAACAACTCAACATTATATGTAGTATTCATATGGTCGAGAGTAAAATATAACTCACAGGAGTAGGTAAAGGTGCATGGTGATGTTGAGGGAGGTGGAGGAGAGGTGCACGACAGAGGAGAGGCACACGATGAAAGGGAGGTGCAACCGAAGGCAGAGAGGAGTCCTTAGTGGCGAAGATCAAGGTGGGGTGGCAAGGAGGAGAAGGAGAAGAGGGTGATGGAAAGGGTGGCAAAGGAGAGGCACACGACCAAAGGGAGGCGCAACTAGAGGCAAAGAGGAGACTGTAGTGGTGGAGATTGAAGAGGAGGGGTGGCAAGGAGGAGGAGGAAAGGGTGGTGGAGAGGGTGGCGTTACGAAGGAGGAGGAGGAGACACTAGATGTAGGTGAGAGTAAGGTAGCATAGAAAGGGGAATAAAAGCCTACAACTGGAAATTTTAGGTTAGAATTCATGAGGACAATTAGTCAAAGACAATTAGTCGAGGACCATTAATGAGGACATGCCCTCAGTAATTCCATGTTAAATATATAGCAAGGATATTTCCTTGTTAACGCCTCATTAGAATATCCTAGTTATATCCTCGTTAAATGTTGTGAAGACTTTTCCTTGCAATGTTTACACAAGGTATCCTTATAAAATGCAGAATTTTTAGTAGTACTTAGTGAACCTACTCAATACACTTACAACAAATGCTAGTCTGGCCTAATGCAATTCTTTATATACATGAGACTTCCAACAACTTAGGAATACTCTAATTTTATAGCTTTCTCATTGTTTTCCTCTAACTTACATACATAGTTATACATTGTGTATACTATTGCTAATTAAGTCAGAATACTTATACTTTGTAAGTACATTCTCAATATAGTGAGACTGTGTCAAGGTGCATCCTTTTATAGTCCTCACTATCTTGATCTCTAGGATCACATTTGCAAGTCTCATGTCTTTTATGTTGAATTTGGATGAAAGAAATTTCTTTGTATCTTTCACAGGCTGTGTGTTAATACCAAAGATAACCATATCATCCACATAAAGACATAATGTGACTCCTTGTCCATCAATAATTTTTTTATAAACACACTTGTCAGCATCACTAACTTTGTAGCCATCTAACTTGTTCACTTTGTCATGTTTCTCATACTACATCTTGGGAGTTTGCTTCATTTCATATAGAGATCTTACCAATTGACATACCTTTTGTTCTAGTCCCTTCACTACAAACCTTTCAGGTTAAATCATGTAAATTTTCTCATTCAAGTCTTCATATAAGAATATAATTTTTACATTCATTTGATATATCACCATTTTTGTATTGCAGACATCACTAATGGTGGGAATATGAGCTACTAGAGAAAAGGTATCGAAGTAATCAATACCTTTCTTTAATAACTAGTTTAGCTTTGTATTTATCCACTGAACCATCAGCTTACATCTTCTTCTTGAAGATTCATTTGCAACCAATTGGTTTTGAGCTATCAGGTACATCCGCCAACATCAACGTGTTATTATCCATTATTGAGTTATAGTCATCTTGGATTGTATCTTGTTAGAATGCTGCATCTCTAGACAACATTGCTTCCATGAAACTTTGTGGATTACCTTCTATGCTATAAGTGGTAAAATCAAATTTAAAGGTCTTCTCCTTTCTTCCTCACTTGATTGATGGCTCTCCTACTTGGGGTATGACCACCTCAGTCATAGATACTGACTCCTTGTTAGATCCTTGAATCTCATTCTTTCTCGTAAAGAGATTTTTTGAAAGATCATGTAACCTGATGTTCTTGTCTTTGATGAATTTCTCCTTGAAGTACTTTACAACTTGAGTTTCTATAATGGAATTTGTTTCTAAATCTAGAAACCTTTGAGCATCACTACTTTCAACATATCCCCAAACTATCGTCTTGGTTGTATGAGTTTCTAACTTGTCAATCCTTATGTTTAGTAACCTAACATAGGTTAAGCACCCCATACTCTAATAGATCCCAGAAATATCACCTTTGTTGGATTTTGAATCAGAGTACATGTGGTGTCGTCTCTATATTGGAGAGAGGTACTCTATTGAAAACATAGTTTGTTGAAAGAACCCATCACCCTAGTAGTAGTTCGACAACCAAATTATCAGGAATATAGAATTGACCATCTTAGTCAAGGTTCAATTCTTTCTTTTTGCTACTTCATTTGACTGTAGATAGTATGAAACTGTGGTTTCAATCTCGATGCCATGATCTGTGTGATATGTCGTGAACTCCTTGGACTGATGTTCCCCTCCTCTGTCACTTTTTGGTCTCTTTAGGTTCTTTCCTATTTGCTTTTATGCTTGAACCTTAAAGTCCATACACTTTTCAAAATGTTTCATATTTGGACTTCAAAAGATAAACAAAGGCATATCGAGAGTAATCATTTATGAAGGTATGGAAGTATTTCATCTTGCCTCTGTTGTAAAGCTTTTGAAATCATATGTGTTAGAATGGGTCAATTCTAGAATTTTTGTACTCTAAGAAACTCTCTTAAAGGGATTTCTAATGATCTTTGTTTGTACACAGATCACACACTTCTAGTGTGTATTACCCCCACATTTTGGAATAAACCTGAGATTGGACATCTTTTCAATCTTGTTATAGTGCACACGTCCAAGTTTATGGTGTCCTAATTTACTCAAGTAATCGACATAGGCCTCTTGCATTTGACGCCACGATTTGGTTACTTATCCACCTTAGATTTGACCAAAGAAATAACATTAGTAATAGCCACCTTCTTAGCAATCATATCATGCTTTGCTCTCTGTTTTGTCTCATCCTTGATTTTGATGAATCGTAATAGATCGTCTATCTTAATTTCTGTCTTCTTGCGATAAAAATTAATGACGAAGTGGATCCAATCCATTAGTAGTTTATTCAAGTTGCACCCAACTAGATATCTCTTTGAAAGCTTTATCTCGTCTTTAGATCCTCTGACTATTTTATACTAAGTCCTCGACATGCAGAAGCATGGGCTTGTCCTTCTCGAACTTGTAGTACTTGAATTTTGACTATACTCTTATCATCCTTATACTGCTTCTCTAAAGAGTCCTAGATCTCCTTTGTAATCTCTGTCTTACAATAAGAATCCACAATCCTCTTCTTGAGGTTGTGAAGGATCAAACCCTTACATAGAGAATTGACCTTCTCTATATGCTTCCACACTGGTCTCTTAGATCTACATATATGTAGTAGAATTTTACCAATCAGACTTGTTCAATCTCTCTAGAATGTTTGAAAACATCTAGATCACCTATTAGGGGTGTACATGGGTCTGGGTTGACCCGAAAACCGAACCAACCCGAACCGTGTGGCTTGGGTTGGGTCGAGTCGGGTTATTTTTATTATAGATTGGGAATGGGTCAGAAAATCCTAAACCCGAACTTTGTGAGTTGGGTGTGGGTTTCAGGCATGGGTTACTCAACCTGACACGAACTCGAAGGTATATATATATATAATAGTAATTATTTATATTTATAAATACATATTATATATATAATTTTTAATTTATAAAAGTATAAAACATTAATCACAGTTTCTTTTTTCACTTCTCATGCTTGGCACTTATATATATTTCACAGGCAATACTAGTAGAGTTACTTCTGTTTGTTAAGCAATTATACTTTTATTAGCTATTTTTGGATTCCTTTGGTTAAGTAAGCACCATTCTCTTGTACTCTTAGAGAGAATTGTTATTAGATGGCTAAGCAAAACTAATGTATCGCATGTCAATTTTTTTGACTTTTAATAATGGACGAGTTTATTATCATTCTTTTTGTAATTAATAATGGATAAGCCTATATTTTTTTTTTGTATAAAATTCAAGTGTTATAAAACCCGAGAACCAATCCGACCCAACCTAAAGTTTGTGGGTTGGGTTGTGTTGGGTCTGTATTAGGTATAGGTTGAGTATGGGTCCAAAATTATCTAATCCAAACAATATGGGTTGGGTTGTGGGTTCACCCCTAACCCAACGCAACCCAACCCATATATACTCCTATTGCCTATTGGATCGCCCAATTTTAATTCCAATTGTACGATCTAATCAGGAATTCATTTTGGATCATTGGATCTCATCCAACAACATCTACACACAACAGAACTGCATCTTGTAGACACATGCAACATGTTCTTACCTGTCCTTCATAACGAATTAAGATTTAATTTTCTCAAATCTTTATAATTCAACATATCAATATTATCATATATAATAAGTAATTTGAATGTAAATTTAAAATTCTTATGAGTCTCGTACCCACAAAATAAGAAATATAATTGGACATATACTACGTGATATATTATTCCTAATTTCATTTGAATCTCAACTCAAAATTAAATCATGTGGATGTCCTACAAAATAGAAAAGAAAATATATCCACGTGATCTCCATCTTGGAGCAAAAAATTACAATTCTCTTTTTGAGAATTATGATATGATGTCTATGCCATGATAATTTACTAGAAACAAAATTTCTTTCACACGTATGTTCTCATGCATAAACAATAATATACGTCTCAATATGTTGTAAATGAGTATATTAAACTTCTCAAGTTTGACAACATCTTGCCTTAGCATCTTTATATTATTGACATTTACAATCTAGTCAATTAATGTAATAAGCCAATAACGCTTTAAGTTTGTTGCTACTGGGCACAAAAATACAACTAATTATAATGAAAACATAAACAATATGTTAAATAGGATCTACGTAGAAGTAAAATTTGGTTAAGAATATAAAAAGATCTTACTTATGTATGATGAAAAATCTTCTTTAGAAAACTATCTTTGTACTCCACTGAGGTGTTATCAAATACCAACGCTTAAAGCATTATTCGGCTCACATAGTGCAATGAGTTTTAGCTGAACTCCTCTCAGGTACTTGTGAGGAAGAGTCGCGATGCGTGTACTCACAATCGACTAAAAAAAATATCATTGAAATGCCTTCCTTCTATTTCTTGAAGAGAAATAATAGAGTCAAACTTCAATCCTTTCGAAGTACACAATCAGCTATGAAATCTCTTCTATCTCATCTTTCGAAAAAATGAAGATCTATGTAGTTAGCCACAAGAATAGTTAATCACAAAAATCTCTCTTTCTTTAATATTATATATCAAATATATTGAGAAGAAATTATCCCTCTTGATAGTTTTGGTAAGATAATACTAATATCTTTCCTTTTAAATTCAAATGAAAAAACATAGACTAATATCTCGTAAAGGTAGCAACTATCGTCTTTAAAATCTTTCAAATTTGAAATAAAAAAATAGAATTTCGTTGAAGCGTATATCTACTCAAACACTGATTTGTGGAAACAGACTAATGAACGCCCTAAAGGTTCCTATTTTCTACACAAACCAATGGATATTTGGTGAGAACGTCTAAAAAATTCCTGTTTTGTAAGATTGGTTAGCAAACGTTTGGTGCAGACATTCGAAAAATCCTTGTATTGTGGCTCTATCTCTAGTAAATGTCTGCTAGATTACTAATTTATTTTTTATATTTGAATTATTTAGAATGATTATTCAACAATTATTACATTTAAGATCTCCTTTAATTGTAAAGTTTGGAAATTGAGATGTACAAAGCAAGCAAACTAAACCAAGTATTTTGATGATGAGAAGTTCATTCTCTATCATCTACATTTGGTTGACAACCGAAGCAGAGAATGCCAAATAAACTTTTCAAGTAGCACAGGAACCGAACTAAATAATTGGATGAAGCATACAAATTAGTTCAGATCCCCTTTCTTTCTTGTTGGTCTTGTTGGCCAAGCTTGTCGTCTCTTTTTCTTTTGTTTGGGTAGGCAATATCAGCCATTGGATACATTCAACGACTGTGATACATGGCATGACATGGCAGCGACATAGCATCAAGGCATGGCAGCGACACGATGACACACGATATCAACACGAGGTACACAAAATTGTGGCAACACAAGAAAGCGGCACAGGTACATGGTGACACGACGATGGAGGTACGTAAATAGAACTACCGGGAGAGGACGAAGAGAAGTGTATTGGAGGAATGACAACAATAGAGAGGGTTAGGAGGCGACGACGACAATGTGGGAAGGCAACAGTTAAGAAGAAGCGAACAGAGGACATGAGGTGTGATAGGAGAGGAGGAAGAGGAGGAGGGGGCGGTAGAATAGGAGGAAGAGGAGCACGTTGGAAGGGTGGCAGTAGTGGAGAGGGGCGAGGAGGTGACGACGATGATGAGGCAACAATGGTGGTGTGTAGGAAGCAGGAAGAGGAGGACGAAGGCAACAAAAAAAGAGGAGGAGGTGACAAAGGATTGAGTGCCTACAAAGAACCTTCTTGTAGGCATTTACATATGTTTTTTGCCATAATTTATCACGACAAATGAAAAAAATTAATTTTCAAGTTTTACCTATAATAGTGCGATGGAAGTTCATTATACAAATAGACAATATGCATTTAGGCAAAGGTTTACTATGATCTTACCTCTCTTCTATTTTTCAACCGAGTTGGTGATTATTAGAATTTAGAAGTGGTAAACTGAAGTTCATTTTTTAAAGGGTAAACTTACAAATCAAACAACAATATTAGTTATTGGGGCTCAACCACAATACTTACAAAAATTCCCTTTTTCCCTTTCATTTTTGATATAATTATCATACAAAAAATGTGACTAGTTGTACCGAATAAAGCGTAACTTATTCGATACGTAACTATTACTTCAATTGAAAGGTTGTAGGTTTGAATCCTAATGGATGTAGAACTTTTGAATAAAAAAAAGATAATTCTAATTATTTTATCATTTTAACTCCTTAATTTTAAGCTAAACTTTTAACAAAATTAAACTTTAAAAATGTTGATTATAAGCCTGAAACACATACATTTTTTGCCAAAATATGCAACATTTTTTTTATAATGATAATTTGTTTTTTTTTTTTTTTGAAATCAGTAGATTTATATTTTTTCTCTTAAGATTCGAATCTAAAAAGAAGATGTGAATTCTACTTCTCCTGGTCAACTGTATCATGACAGTTGATTTAAAAAACTACGAAGCTTGTTGAGACCAATATTTGATTCCTAGTAAGGATTATAAAGCTACAATGTTTAGTTAATTCTTTTCTTTGGTTTGCTAATCAATGATAGGAAAGGAGGAACAAAACCTTTGATCGAAACACGGCATGCATGTCGTCATGATGGTGATATAAGTGATGCTTTCTCTAAATGGGGAATTATGGTGACTCTTTCTCAATGCTTATCTAAACCCCAACCCAATAATTGAAACAGCGTCTGTTTTCAAAATTGCTAGGTTTCTTTGTATTCTTGTCACATTATGCTTTTCCATGGAAAAAAGGGACAAACAAATTAAAAAGAAAAAGCAATGTCGCGTACAGAGTAACCATGTGTGGAACACAACAGAGAACGACAGCAAAAACAACAAGTCCGGGCACCGAAAAGCCCACTCCGAATTCGAGGCCTCTTAGAGGTGACAGTGAAGCCATGAAAGGGCACTAGCGAACGAGGTAATTGGTGGTCTACACTTTATCATCCTAACATTCACGACAGTCCAAGTCCAACACTATTTATGGTTGCATGGGGCTGAGATGGGGTCCACCAGTGGTGGACTTGAAACAATTCAAGAAATGGAATTAATTGCCTTGCCGCGCCAAGGATGCTGTTGTTAGCGCAAGTTTCGTCAACTCTGGTTGGCAACAGTTGGCAACAACAGCGACACCCAGCTACATGTGTGGCCATGGACAAGCAACCAAATGGGGAAGTGCAAAGTGACCGACACCAACAGCTAGAACTCCCTTGCAAGTCACCAAAAAAGAAATGATAATGACAAACATGATTTGAGATAAGTTACAATATTTAAATCAAGTTAAATATAAAAAAATAAGTAATATATTAACTAACATCAAATTAAAAAGAAAATTGAATTATCCATCTGATTAAAGTTCTAAAAGAAGTCGTGATCCTTGAGAAATTTGAAGATATTCAATTTTTTGTTGTTGTTTTTGTTAATTTTCATTAAAATTACACATATGTTAGTAAATATATTTAACATCAAGACTTAAAAACCATAATTTCATTATATTAATTAAAAATGTCCTACTCTATGGAGTAATATCACGCCTAATCATAAGAAAGGTGATGGCAGTCTGAGCCAAAGTGATCAGGGGTATCCACATAGCTTTAGGTGGTGGCGGACTCAATGAAGGTATGTACTCCAATAACTAAGTACTCATGAAAGTACTAGGATCGATCTCTCGATTTTCCGATGAACCACACCCATCGGATTCACTAGAGCATCGACCACCTCTACCAAATCTGGTAATCTAATATCATAAACAATACATTAAAAATATTCATGTAGGATTCATCTAATTTGCTGAATAAACAAGGAACCAATATGGAAACCATATCTGAATTTAAATAAATTACTTGATGGTACTTATAAGCACAATAATGATGACAATGCTGAGTAAGAAAGCCTTGACGAACTTGAATTTAAACTAAGTTGTTAGGTTTCTATATCATCTTAATTGGTTGGTATATATCAAAATTCAGAAACAAAAATATATTGAAATAATAGATCGGTGTGTAACTATCAGTATATATATCTATAGAATGCAAGTGTAAAAAGAGTTTACAAAACAAAATAAAGAATGTATATACCAAAATGATAAAAAAATATCTTTAGTCTTTGTCACTATAGACAACACTTTCTTCTTGTTCATTTTCTTTATCGTCTTCATCTTCATCTTCTTCGAATGTTCCTTCTTTATCTCAGTTTGCCATAACACTGAATTTGGTAGAATTATAGAGACTTGATTAAGAACATAGTCTACAACTGTCGGTTGTGAAAGCTCGTAGTTAGGTTGATACAGGACTTTAAACTTCTTATTTGTAACTTCACCGGCCATAGTAATGTAAGCATGTTCTTTGATTTTCATTATACTGAAAGATTTATCTTTCTTCCTCCTTGAAAGTTGAGGTACATAATAGATTTGATTTACTTGTGAAGCTAACACAAATGGTTCTAATCTCTTGAAGTATTTAGTTGGTATGACGTTTACAATATCATGTCTGAAGTCTTATGTAACTCCCTCCTTAAGGGTCTACAGCCACTTGGTTTAGTGGTGAAGCCTCTTTGTGGTTGTACGAGAGGTTGGGAGTTCGACTTCCACGAAAATCATATATATTACATCACTTGGTAGTGGTTTCTCATAACCAAGTGTTTGAGTGTAATATATATCAATTACCGTTTACAAAAAACTCCCTCCTTAAGGTCATATTAATTACAAAGAAACAATATCACTTTATTTGCACCAAAATATTCCAACTC